>JAJOOH010001114.1:0-166769 GCA_029582605.1 Solanum gracilifrons | reverse complement strand
CGCACCTTGGTTCGGCTACGTGTGTATAATTTACTAACCCTTACCTTTACCTCATATTAGACATCATAATCGATGTTTGGCTTAGTTATTACTTCGCACCAATCGACACTAGCCTATTATATAGTATCACACTAAATCTATGTTAATAATTCTTTTCTTGTTGATTACTTCCTTGATCCGGCAAGTAGCAACAAGGCGAGTTCTAATGCATGCACTCGTTAAAAAAACTTTTAAACGAAAGAATTATCAATGCATGCAAAACACTATTCAAGAATTACTTATTTACTATTCATACTTTGTTAATCGCTCATGGATCCCACAACCCTAGTTGTGAAGTTTAGTTACCCATAATAGCAAGAACATAATTCATAATATTAGATGAAGAAATCATGAACTTACGTAAAACGAATAATAAATCCCAAATTTCAACTTGAATTGCAAAGCCAAAATCTTCAAAACGAATGTAGAAAATCAATAATAACTAGGGTTGCAACTTAATCTCTCAAGTCACAAAGTAAAACTAGAATAATAATGTCTAACCCCTAAAAATGAGGTTTACATGCCCTATTTATAGAAAACAAATCCTAAATTAAAAGGGAAACGAATTAAGGAAAGTTTTGTTCAGGTACGCGTCTTCAATCCACGAGACCGACTTACGGACCGTCAATGGATCTATGGTCCGTAAGTCCCTTCCGTCAGTCAGGACTTACAAAATATTTCAGCTTCCAAAAATCAGCTTCTCTAAAGCAAACGACGGACCAACAGTACGGACCGTAGATCGAGCTACGGTCCGTCAATCCCCTCCGTAGCTCCACACTTAGAATCTTCAAAAAATCAGGTACTGGAACCCTCACAGTATCACTCTACGGATCAACAGTATGGTCCGTAGATCAATATACGGACAGTCAATAGACACCATGGTTCCACACTTGGTCAGATTTCCCTGATTTGTCCGTTATGCCTTGCCTACTGATCTACGGTCATAACCTACGAACCGTGAATGGACCTACGGTCCGTAGATCACCTCCGTGAATGCCTTTCTTCTTCATTTCTTCCAGCTGTCTCTACACTTCCGCACCTGAACGTCTTTCCTGCAAAATAAGTTCCTCCCCAGCTTTCATCTGATCTTTTCCTTTTTGTCTAGATAGAGTCTAGTGGTACATTCTCCCCATTTGACTTTTGACTCTCCCTAGTTTGCTGAAGTTGCTTTTCCCCAACCTTTGGTAGACAATTTTCCTTTTGACTAAGGAGAGTCGGATGGTCCACCATCCTCCTTAGGTTGTCCCCAACTCGTTGAACGTATTCCTTCCCAACCTTCAGTAGACCATTTTCTATTTGACTGTCGATAGCTCACTGAAGTTAATCCTTCCCAACCTTCAGTAGACCATTTTCTTTTTGTCGTGATATGTTCTGATGGTATAGCTGACTGAATTCCTTTTTGTCTTTCTTTACTTTGATCCTACTTCTTCATATCTCTACAAGGAAGAGTGGTAGTATTTCCATCATCCATAATGTTCCTTGTCCATATTAACTTTAATTCCCTCGGGAGACTCTATATATTTCCTTTTTAACAAGCAACACCCTTTAGATGCCCTATTAGGAGGACCATGTTTCTTAATAAAATCCTTGGCCATATTGACCCAAGAGAACCATTTTCAAGTGTCTTGGTTGGCATACCACATCAAGGCTGGCCCTGTAAGCATCCGAACAAAAAGTCTCATATTAAATTCATTCCATTGCTCTATGCTTGCTAATCAATTGAGATACGCCTTCAAGTGTTTCTGGGGAAGACCTGTCCCATCATACATTGGAATATCAAAAATATTACAAGGTGTCTCTTTCTCATTTTTCATCTCGACCAAAATTGTCCAAGTTGTGGAACAAGCTCATTTGTGAAGAAATTTGGTTAGTGTCAATATTAAAATGTCTTCGACAATTTTCTCCATATTTGCTTGTTTCACTTGAATTGTCAAATGCCTCATTCTATGGAAGTGGATGCATGTCTGAAAAGTTCTGGGCATTGCAATCAAACTTAGGATATGTAGTTGCGCGAATAGGAGACTATCCCTCTAAGTCTTCATCGGAGGAGTCTTTAAGATCATAATCCAATTAGTCTTCATTCGAAGAGTTCTTAAGGTCCGCTATCATTTCCTTGATGCCATCAATTCTTCCTCCATTTTCGCAACTTATTCCTCAAGCTTAGCAAATTTATCCTGGTATGATTCAGCTTCATCATAGTTAAACTCGTCTTCAAGTAAGTCATTAATAATTCGATCGGCCCTAACGTCCTTGAACTTGCTTGACCCTTGATGCTCAACTTAAGTAAACCCTTTGGAAGGAAAGTGAAATATTTGGTAAGTGTGGAGTAAGTATGTGAAATGTCAAGAGTAGAGCATTTAGAAGCTAATAAATTAAGTTCTATAAGGATATTTAAAAAATATATATATAAACTTGGTGACAGGCTCAGGATTAAAATAATTGATAAGAAAGTTAAGGTTAGTAAGAGGCAGAAGGATTGAACTTGATAAACCAAAAGACTGAATGACCTTAAACTCTATTTTAGTATTGGCAGATTTTTTATTGAAAAAAATTGTCGAGGATGGAGGTAGTGTAAAACAATTAGCGACGAACAAGATTTCCCCTTGATTTGCATGCCAAAACTTGGAATTAGTTCTTAAAAATAATGACATAACTATTTTGAATTGAATAAATATTGCACTCGATGGAGAAAAATGGAACAAATATCGACAAGTGCTAGTTGGTAGGTTGTGCTAATTATCTACAAATTTAAGAAGCACCAAATTATATGAAAATTGAAAGAAATTGAAAGCATAAGTAAAAGCTCCATAACATAGATCAAAAAGCTTTTGTTGTTATTAAGATAGGATTATACCCATAAAGGAGGGACTTGAAAAATCCAGAGAATGTAAAGAGTTATAAGAGTGAATTTTGGTACGAGTCTATAAAATTTTTGAATGTTAATGGGCAAAAAATATCACACCTAATTTTGAACAGTAATGCCAATTTTTAAAAAGTAACAAAAAAATTCTTAAAGCAAGTCACGGATATGAATATTGAGAATATCAAAGAAAGGGAATCAACATTTTAAAAATTTTAAAGGAGGAAAGTAAGTTTTTGTAAAATATTACAAGGCCATTTAAAATTTGCGGAAACAAGTATAAAAGCAAAAAGTTTATGAAGATGACATAAGAAATTGTAAAGATGCAATAGGTAATCAAATAAAGAAATAAGTAAAGGCAAATAATTTTCTCTTCTGAAAATAAGAAAAAAAAATTAAAAATGGTGTTAGTAATAGTCAATTAAAATGACGTTGCAAATAATTTCATATAAATCACGTAGCAAGTAAGCATGCAAATATTTATAAAGCACGTAACACAGGTATATCAAATAATGAGTCCTAATATATAGGTGACCTCTTTATTCCAGTGGTAGGCCTAACACGTATTTGAAAAATAAATGTGCCAAAATATGTCATTCCATTGCTCTTTAATTAATTAAACAAATCCATTCCCAAAGTTAAATACCAAAATAACCTTAAGTTTTATTACAAGTCAAAAAAGAATAAAAATAAAGTTCTCCATTGCATCTACGCATCTTCGTCTCGTGGCTTGCTTGTGGTTTAATCTCCGTGGGCCAAAAGTTGGGATCTTCATAGTCATATGCATCACAAAATGGTTAGTAATAACCTTCCTCCTAAAGTTTAATTAATTTAGAAAAAACGGTCGATATTTTGGCACAACTATTTTCAAATAATGCACACATAAATGCTAAGAGTCACTCGGGGTCGTGAACCCACTTGGACATTTGGATAAAGTTGACTAGTAAACTTAACATATACAAAGGATAATAATCCTCCTAAGTTTGAATGATGCATGTAACTATAAAGGTACTGGTATAGCTCTATTCTGGGTTGATTAAGAGTGGGTTTACTAGACACAAAGTTCCCGAGTGGACAACTCTAGTGAGAAGGCTACACGGTCACACAAAAAAAGATTTGGACACCCCACGCATACCCCAACTCTCCTAAACTTTTGGTATTTAGATGAAATTTTAGGTGCGCAAAACACACGTCGCGTGTACTTGTGATAGTGTGAATTTTTCAGAATCGCAGGAAGTATGACCGGAATGACAATTTATATTAAGAAGTAAAAAATAAACAATTTATATAAAGCAGTAACAAATAATCAATTTATATCAATTAAGCATGAAAATTAAAGCATTAAGCCATTAAAATTAAACAAATAAAAAAAATGAAAAAAGCAAATATTCAGAACGCAAATATTAACCTAAGTCTGTTATGTTTTAGAACCTAAATTCTCCAGTGAAGTCGTCATTTCTGTTATACCCCGTTTTAACTCACGTTAACTAGTGTAAAACATATTGGTGATTTCCAAATTACTAACTAGCTAAAGAAGTCGCCACCTAATTAATTACGGTGAATTAGGGTACCTAGAACGATTAAGTTATTGTCTAAAGTTAACTTCATTTTAAGGTCTACTAAACATGAGAATCTAGATAAGGGTTCTAGTTATCCTAAAGGGAAAATGTTAAGCATTCTTTAAGAACCGTTCAGAACGGTTACCGACAAAACGTAGGTTAATTAAAGAAAAAAAATAGAATAACCATTAAAAGCATAAGAGAAAATTTAGACTTGAAATATTAGCCTTGAGAAAGAAAATTTAAAGTACAATTTTATAACATGTTAACTTTACCTATAAAGACCCCAAAAGTTACATAACTAGAAAAACTAGCTCCTTGAACCCTGCCCCAACTTGCTTCTTCTTCTTCTTCCTTGAAGTTCTAGAGAGAGAAATTTTGGGAGAGGAGATGAACTTTGAGAAATATTTGAGTGTTGTGAAAATATGACTTAGTTTAGGTGAATTTGACTTTAAAATGACTTATATAGTAACCCTAAACTTACCCAAAATGACTTCACTTTGATTGGACTTAAATCGGAATTACCCAAAACACCCCTCACTTAAATTGAGCTGCCAGTTGCCACGAGGGGCTCCATGAGTCATGGTCATGACCACGAGTCGTGGTTATGACCACGAGCCGTGGTCCCCTCGAACTTCCTCACTTCTTGTTCCTTCGATTCTACTCCAATTTCCTTGAAAAATCCTGAAACAACTAATCCCATGTTTTAGTGCACTATCATCACAAGTAATACAAAATAGAGCTAATAGACTCAAGATTATTCTTTAATTCAATCACATCACGGGCAAATATTGGCAACTTATGCATATAAATATGCCTAAGATCACCACCCTACACTTAAACATTTGTTTGTCCTCAAACAATCTTTAGACTATCAACTATTTTTCATAACCCTTGGACTTATCAACCCACCTTAAAATCAACCAAACATATTTAATCATGATTTGGTAGTTCACATTGGATACAACATTTCAACAATTTTACTATATCATTATGATACACAAAGTTACAACACACATGCATGCTCAAAGAATGAATCTTCTATTGTTTTTTTCAGGCTAAAGCAAACTCATACAAACACACCATTTAGACAATACAGATATGTTACATGAATGCCCTCACTCATTTGTGTTTAGTTTAGCCTTCACTCAAGCAATCATATCATAAACAAGGCCTTTAGGTAATCCCATTCTTTTCACCTCAAATTTCTCCATAAAATTATGAATCACTAATGAAAATCATAATTCTTGGCCATAAAGATTTCAAGAAACTAATTCAAGAATCTCAAGAAAGGTTTTCTTGACCGTTTACCTTTAAGCTAGGGTTTCAAGGCTTCTAGTCAAGTTCTTCTTCAAAATTCTTCAAGGTTATTCAAGAACCTTGTTCTTCCAGGTATGTAAGGCTATCATAGTGTTGGACTAGTTCTTCCTCACGACCTACATCTAATTTTAAATCAGTAAAATAGAAATCTAGGATTCTATTCCTAGATTTGAGTATTCTTGAGATAAGTTGATTTTGAATTCTTGAGTTCATGTTTCTTTTCAAAATTATGTTCTTAATTATTGAGTTTCTATATTTTTATTGAGATCCTTGATTTTAATTTTTCATGTCTATAATTCAGTATGAACCCTATTTTGAGTTATCAATCTTGAGAAGTTTTTCAAAGCCAACACTTGAGTTTTAAACTGAGCTTTGAGGAAGTAAGTATGAGAATGAGAAGAGTCGTATACATGAGTTCCATATTGTTATTTAGACCCTTGAGTCGAGTCGTTCATGCCCATAAATTACGCATGAACTCCATTACTTGAGTATCTTTGAGATGAGTAGTATCATTGTGTTCTATGTTCTTGAGTTCTAAGTCCTTGAGTTCTTGAGTCTTGAGTTCTGAGTAATGAGTTTACTTATTGCTATTAAGATCCCTAAGTTGAGTCATTCATGTCTATAATTCCACATGAACCCTATGATTTGAGTTATAAATTTTGGAAAACTTTTTAAATCCAACACTTGAGTTCTTAAACAGAGTTTTGAGAAAGTAAAGATGAGTTTTGAGAAAGTAAAGATGAGTTTTGAGAAAAGAGTTTATAAAACATGATTAGTATGACAATCGAGTATGCCATCAATGTATGAGCAGTATGGTATCTAGATATACCATCAATGTTTATGCAATATGACTTCCCGAGTCATCAAGGATCATATTAAAATATTGTTTTTATATGTTTTTGAAAGAGTTTACATGTATGAATTCAGTAAGAGTATAAGGAGACTATGTATTCCCAGAACTATCAATTTTTACATTGATAAAAGAGACACTGAGATTTCTAAATGAGTTATGAGTTCAACAGATATTTCAAGAGAAATTACCTCTTTTAAGAGGGTAGTTTGAACAAGTATCTCAAACTAAAGGAAGATATATATATATATATATATATATATATATATATATATATAAACATATGAGCATGAGTATATATTATTGGCAGTAGTATTGAGCACCGATATGGAGACGAGTTCAGACAACTCAAAGTCCTCATAAACCATGTATGCCAACATGGTTAAAGGATCATACTTTTTAGATAATTCCTAATTGCTTTTAAAGCATAGCTTAGTGGATCCACTTAGTTGAGAGGTTCTATACCCCGGCAAAGTATAGGACAGATTTAGCAGAGTTGGCGAGATGATGTATCATCAGATAGCTCATAGTGATGGTTGTCAGCTAGAGAAACTCCCACAGAGTTATATTGTATTTCTATATATACAAACTCAGTTAATTTTGTATTCTTCAATACATTGAGTTGTTATCTATTGTTTTAAAAGCTTTTATTATATTTTGAATCTTTTACTGTTGATTTATCCTTGAGTATCATGAGTTGAGTACCTCTAAGTTGAGTATCATATCTTTGAGTTAGTATCTTATTCTTGAGTTGAATTGAGTTTAGTGAGTTGAGAAGAGGTAAGTATGTTTCCTTTTTATCAAGTTCAAACCTATATTTATGCTTTATATTCCCCTTACATGCTCGTACATTTCAAGAACTGAGCCATTTGGCCTAAACCGTTTCATGATATAGATACGGGTAGCTAGGGTCATCAACATGCGCTTCGTTGATACCTCTTCCAGTTTGAGTTAGCTATGGTGAGCCTCCTTGATTTTGGGGGATTTCATTTACTTTTCAGTTTCGTCAGGATGTTGTCCCGACTTCTATCTTTTTCATTTAGCGGCTTCATAGATAGATAATAGAGTTTGAGAAGTCTGTTCATTATTTTATTAAATATTTTAAAGACTCGAGTTACCTATTTTGGCTAGTTGAATATTCTATTATATTTTGAATTAATCATTTAAGTTAAAAGCTTTGCATCTAAAGTATATGAATGTTATTCAGTTTTAAGCTTTGTATTCTTGAGTTAGTCTTTCGCTTTTAGTAAGCCAGGATGAGGGTTCACTTGGTGACCAGAAATGATTCTCGAGTGCCGGCTACGTCGAGGGTGTATATTCGGGTCGTGAGAAGAGGGCAGACTAACCCAACATAACCTATTTAATGGCAGATGAACCCAATATCTTCTATTTTAGGATGAATGAAACCAAAGTATCCTATTGTAGGGTGGAAGGACCCAATGTGTCCTATTTTAGGGTATAAGAACCCAATATATCCTACTGTAGGGTGGAAGAACCCGATATATCTTATTAGAGGGTGGAAAATCCCCAACATATCGTATTAGAGGGTGGATGAACTCAATGTATCCTATTTGATGGTGGAAGAACCAAATATATCTTATTTTGAGGTGGAAGACCCCAATATATCCTATTTTAGGGTGAAAGAACCCTATATATCCTATTAAAGGGTGGAAAAACCCAATATATCCTATTAAAGGGCGGAAGAACCCAAAGTATCCTATTTTAGGGTGGATGAACCAAACGTGTCCTATTTCAGGGTAGAAGAACCCAATATATCCTATTTCACGGTGGAGAAACCCACTATGTCCTATTTTAGGGCGGACTAACCCATTATGATGCAAACTTATAAATATGAATTTTTTTGTAATGCAATGAGCTTAGTGCAATTTCTTTGAGGTAGTAGATATTCAAAACCCACTATGAAGAGTTTATTGTGGTGCCTTTGCAGTATTGAATATTTAAGTTGTGGTGCGTGGTGCAATACTTCGCAATACTACATATGCTGCTCAAAACTTAGGAGCTTCAACTTCGATGAAAATTTGTTGCAGATAAATTCTACACTCAAAGAAAAATTATGAATTTCAAATTTTATTCTTGTTGATGTTGCACCATTTGAATCTTGCAAACATTTTCTTGATGTTGAGCTTTGCGGTGTTATCGTTCAAAAATAAATAAAAATTAACCTCTGCATTACTAAAAAAAAACTTGTTAGTATAAAAGGAAATGGTTGTCTTGCATTGAACCTTGAAGCTTTGGCTTTGAATCTGAATCTTTGTTGATATGATATTGAAGCAATTTGATGATGCTGATATGACCTGTGATCTCAACTTCTGTCTTTACAAATAATTATAGATTATCAGCAAGGCTATCCCAGTCTTGCCCTTGGTGGAGAATGATATTTTTATTATGTTGAGACCGAACCCCGAATAGGCGCCTACGTATCTTGCTACTAGCTAGAATTAGGGCATACATAGTTCACTACAAAAGGCTAGAAAGGATTGCAAAATAGTGTAGATATTTCTTAAAAAGGAAAAGTTGCAAAGATAATGTCTTTGTTAGTCTTCTCGACTGGTCGCACGATTTCTCTTCAAGTGTGTTGGTGCCAATTTCTATGGATTACCCTTAATAACAATTGTGCTTGTGTTTGCGATATTGCCATTGTTGGTTGAAGGATCCATCTGTAGTTTTATATTTCCACTTCCAATCATGTTTTGAATCTTGAATTTTAGGGCAGGACAATCTTCAGTGTCATCCCCTTGAATGTTCGAGTGGTAAGAATAATTCTTGGATAGATCAAAGTGTTCGGGCATATACCCAGAAATGAATCGTTTTCTTGATTGAAGAAGTCCATTTTCTCTCAATCTCTCAAATATATCTGCATATGGGTAGATTGTGCTTGGTGCAACTCTTGTTTGCGAGGATGCTGGAGACGCACATTGTAGTATTTGGAAGTAGCATAATATTGCAAAAAATGATCACTTGGACGGTGTTGCAGCTGCTGCATAGTCATGAAAATTGTGTTGTTTACTCTCATTTTGCTCTGCAGATTTACTGGTATTTTCTCTTTAAAGGTTTGTTGGACAACTTTTGCTGCTGAGTTGCTTACAATTCTCCCTCTTTGAGTACCATTTTCAATCTCTTTTCCAACCTTAATCAAATCAGAGAAGTTGTGTGCACAAGTTCCAAGAAGTTTTTCATAATATGACCCTTCTTTAACATGGATGAAGGTTGAGATCAATTCCTCTTCAGACAACGAAGCATGTATATTTGACACCTCTAACCTCCATCATATGGCATATTCTTGAAAAGATTCATGCAGCAATTTCTTCACTGAGACCAAATCGGCTATATGCAAATCATCTCCATTATTGAACTCATACTAGTTTACAAAGTCGCAAGCCATATGTTCCCATGTATGCCATTTGGTAAAGTGTTGCTTAGTGTACCAAGCAAATGTAAATCGTGATAAACTTTGAATGAATAATGTCATTCTTATGGCTTCAACATGTCCAATACAAACTAATCTGCTGCAATAGTCCTTTAAGTGAGCAACGGGATTTCCTTCCCCATTAAAAGTATTGAACTTAGTTAGCATGCACCCTTGCGGAAGATCAACATTTGGATGCACACATATATGTGCATACTTTAAACTCTGACAATTCTTTGAGTGCAACTCTTCATCAAAATCTTCTCTCAGATTGTTGAGCTCCTTTCCCAAATCTTCATGGTAAATTGAATGAATATCCTTCTCACGTATAGAATATAGACGAGTGGATAGTTGGTCATTCTTGTTTTCATTGTAAGGAAATACAATTGTGGGAGGATGGAATTTGGCATCATGGTGACTTGAAAGTTATTGGGATTTATAGTGTATACTCATGGCTTTTGCGGAAAGATTGCATAGGTAGAAGCTGAGCAAGGAGATATGGTTAAACAAATATTTTTACTTGAGCTGGAAGATTTAGTAGTGGTAGGAAGAAGGCTAAAGGTAAATTCCAAATTGACCCGATTGTTTCTTCGAACCACATTCTTCTCACGATCATCATTTTGTTCTTCTACAAATTCCATGTCGCTATTGAATGCTTTCAATTTGTCTGCAATTATAATTTCGTCCTTAACGCAGATTCACCGCAAAAACATTGTTCAATGCTAGGAAACTCTAAAGAAGAAACAAAACTATATTAAAAATGTTAGTGCATGAGAATATATGAAAGAAATTCAAAAATACAAAATATTAGATAAAATAGATTATGCTATAATTTTTTAAAATAAAAGTTTTAGGTTGGACGTATGTAACATTCCGGAAATATATAGACTAAACCAGAGCAAGAATGAAAGGGGTAAAAGTTTAGGAAGAGGGCAAGGGCCTAAACTATCAAGAAAGAATGAAGGAAAACATATTTTTTTCCCTTGGACATTTTGGCGAGGGGGAAGCTTGGTCGCCCAAGTGACTTGGTGTGTCACCAATGTGCACTTGGGGTCGCCTAGTGGGCTGTCCCCATGACCTAGCTGCTGGAAATTTAGGCGAGCTAGGTCGGGGCTCGCAAACTAGGTTGGCGCATCACCCAAGGGCCCTCCCAATCTCCTAGTAGGCTGCCTCCTTGGGGAGGCATTCTGGAAATTTAGGCTCGCCAAGGGACCATTAGGCATGTCGCCTAGTGCCCTTGGCGAGCCAAGTCACGCAGATTAGGTAGTTTTAAGTTAAAACTTTAGGAGTCATTATTTATTCCTCCTAAATTAATCCTTCAATGTTCTACTCTTTCCCTAGTAAGTATATAATCTTTTTATACTCAAATTTCCCCTAATTAAGTCACTTTTCTAGAATAAAAAAGAAAACCCAAGAACTTAATCTTCCTCACAATATTTCTCTCTCTAAAACTCAAAGAAGAAGAAGAGTGGAATTAGAGATAGAGTTTGAAGATTAAAGGGGATTTCACTCAAATATTTTGAAGAACTCATTATCAAGGTATGTTAGACTTCAACCTTGGATAACTTCCATCCAAGGAGTCCCTTCAAATTCAATTTCAAATACTAGCGATTTGCTGAAAGTTAGGGTTTTTCTTCAATCTTGTGGGTTCTTTACAATAGTGTTTTTAATGGTTGATTTATGATGGATTATGATTAAATTGATGATTTATTGTTGATTTATGATAAATTCCCCCAAGAACCTATGAAATCGCTAATTTCACCAAATTGGATCTCATGATATAAATTATTGATTCTAGAATGATTGATATGAGATTATGTTTATTATAGCTGGGTTACTTGAATCATGGTATCAATTATGTCTATCTTAGTAATTATGGATATGTTGATGGTTGTGGCCTTGAAAGGCAAGATATGTTCTTTATGCATGATTATGTGGGCTATCTAAGGGCCATAAGAACACATTGAGAGTAAAGTAAAATTTATTATGATCTAGTTGATGTTGTGTTGGGTTGATTTCCTCATGAACACATTTATGTATGAGTATAATAGGATGTGAAAGGTTTGTCACATGTGATGATTCTAAGGTTGGTAGACTAGTCTCACCTAATGAATCTATGAGCTTTAGCATGAGTTGTGTTGTCTTGAGTGTCAAGACATTCTACCATATTGATAAATTTAAGTCAAGAATTAATATGAATTCAATGGGAATTAATGCTTAGCACTAAGAGGATATGAATATGAGAAGGAATCTTGTATGATAGTTAAGTCCGCTTCCCAAATGGGTTCCTTTTACACTAGTTGAGTTCGGGTTCCCAAAGTAGTTATCTCATGAGATGGAAACCTTCTAATTTAGTTGAGTCCGTGTTTGTAGAAGAAAATTTCTTATCCCATAAACTATGTGCCAACATAGGTCATTAGCTAGTGGATCCACGTAACCTAAGAGTTTGGTTCTACCTTTGGCAAGTAGGACAAGCCCTTTTCGGTGTGGTGTAGACACCGGATTCCATGTTAGCTCACATGGTCACTGTCGGTTAAGGCTTATTCCCTAATATGTAATGATCTAGAAGATGATTTGTAGACCATAGTTACTCAAGAAGCTTTACTTCGTACGACTAGCGGTATGGGACTTTACTCGTGCATTGCACAAGTAGACTTTGAGTGTATTTATGCTATGTTGCTACTATAATATGATGATTTATGCAATTTGATATAGTTTATGGCTTATTATTTCTCATGAGTGCATGATAAGTTCAAACTTGATAAAATGCATGGTTTTCAACCAAAATGTCCTTTTTGGTATATTTTGATGTTTTCTTGCATGGATATCATACTTAGTGCATTTTTGTACTAACCCATGTTTTCTATATTTTGTATAAGTTTATTTTCCGGTCATTGAGGTGAGTTTCTTCTATTGTTCAAAGCTTGGATTGACTATTGTCCTAGCTATTGGTGAGTCCTCATGGTTCGAGGATGGTTGAAGATCTTGTAGTTTCATTTCTTGTACTTTCATTTCAGAACTATGTTGCTAAGGGTTGTTCCCCTATTTTGAGACTCTTATTATAATAGATGGTGTTATGAGACAAGTCTAGACTTCCGCTTTACTTTTATGAAAAATTTCTTAAGACTTTGAAAAGGGTGCTTTTACTCTTTATTATTCCTTAATCTTATGTTATGAATGTTAAGGGCTGGTATGAGACCTCTTCAGGTCAAGTACGCCGTATTACATCTAGGGTCTACCTGTGGGTTGTGACAAACTTGGTAATCAGAGCAAATGGTTTAGAATGATTCTAGGATGATGTCTCATAAGCCACATGTAATAGAGTCTTGATTATGCGAAGCGTGCCACATTCATGAATAAGAGGCAATAAGATGTTATAGTAAATTCGCTTATTTCATTACTCTTAAGTTGTGCCTTAGAGTTTTAACCCTATCATGTCATTTCCCTAACTCTTCTCTTGTATCTTCAGTAAATGAATACAAGAAGGAAGAATGCTAGAAGAAGGGAAGAAGAGAAATAGGATGAGAGGGTTCCTCCCCAAGATCCTCAAGTTCCTCAAGCTATTATTGATACGGGGGTTATGAAAAATATGGAGATAAGGTCGGCTCTCCAAAATTGACTCAATCCATGACGGACCAAGCTACTAGGGGAGTTGTTGCTCTGGCTAATCCAATGGGGAGTACCGTGGCTTCTAGATTGAGGGATTTTACAAGAATGAACTCCTCTTTGTTTCTTCGTTCGAAAATGGGAGAGGATCCTCGAGAATTTGTGGAAGAGGTTTACAAGATAATTGATGCCATGGGAGTAACTTAGGTAGAGAAAACAGAACTAGCTGCTTACCAATTAAAGGGTGTGGCCCAAGTATGATATACTTAATCGAAGAAGAATAGGCCGGTAGAAGCGGGTCCCATCGATTGGGAGGTTTTCAAAAAAGCATTCCTTGCCCCAGGAAATAAGAGAAGTTAAGGTGGAAGAATTTATCAACCTTTGTCAAGGAGATATGAGTGTTCAAGAATATTCTCTAAAGTTTACCGAATTGTCCAAGTATGTTCCCGCCATGGTGGCGGATCCAAGGGATAACATGAGTAGGTATGTGACGGGTGTATCCAAAGTGGTAAGAAAAGAATGTCGTACAACAATGCTCCTTCATGATATAGATATCACGTGTCATATGGTATATGCCCAAAAAATGGAAGATGAGAAACT
Source organism: Solanum gracilifrons (assembly GCA_029582605.1). Lineage (NCBI taxonomy): Eukaryota > Viridiplantae > Streptophyta > Magnoliopsida > Solanales > Solanaceae > Solanum > Solanum gracilifrons. The sequence goes on along the minus strand of JAJOOH010001114.1, from coordinate 152,508 downwards.
CCAAGGCAATAATAGGCAGGTAAAAGGGCTAGAACCGGTGAAGGGAACTTCTCCAATGCTAAGTCCGATGGGCAAGGTCGCCAAAGGTTCAAACAAAGGTTCTCCAACCAAGGATCCTCTAGTTCTCCCCCAAGGGCCACCAATGATAGGGTTCCCAACCCTAAACCTCAAGGAGGTAATAGTGGTGATTCGTATGTTGCTAGGCCTAATTGAGCAAAATATGTTATAAAACATGAGGGAAAATGCCTAGTTGGTTTGGATAAGTGCTATGGGTGTGGAAAGAGAGGCCACAAGATGAGAGATCGTCACATGCTCAAAGTCAAGGGGAGAGAATATAAGCAAGCTCCTCCAAGCGGTTCCAACTCCCATGCCCAAAAGCAAAACCACTTTTATGCTCTCCAATCTCGAGGTGACCAAGAGAGGTCCCCGGATGTGGTGACTGGTATGTTACAAGTCCTTTCTATTGATGTATATGCTTTACTAGACCACAGTGCCACTTTGTCCTTTGTTACACCTCTTGTGGCTACGAAGTTTGAAATATTCCCCGAAGTGTTAGTAGAACCTTTTTCAGTTTCTACCCCGGTGGGTGACTCGGTTGTGGAAAAAAAAGTCTATAAAATTTGTCCTATTTCTGTGTCTCACAAAGTTACCTTGGTAGATTTGGTAGAGTTGGACATGCTAGATTTGATGTGATTTTGGGTATGGATTGGTTTCATGCATGCTATACCTCTATAGATTGTAGGACTCGGGTTGTTAAATTTCAATTCCCAAATGACTCTATTTTAGAGTGGAAAGGGGGAAATTCTATCCCTAGAGGTCAATTTGTTTCTTGTCTCAAAGCTAGGAAAATAATCTCCAAAGGGTGCATTTACCATCATGTTAGGGTAATGGATGTTGAGTCCGAAACCCCTTCCCTAGAGTCGCTCCCCGTGGTGAATGAATTTTCAAAAGTCTTTTCCAATGACTTGCCTGGCATTCCTCCTGAACGGGAAATAGATGTTGGCATTGATATTTTGCCAAATACGCAACATATTTCCATTCCTCCTTATAGAATGGCTCCGTCTGAGTTGAAAGAGTTGAAAGAACAGTTAAAGGATTTGTTAGATAAGGGCTTTATCCAACCGTGAATCTCTCCATGGGGTGCTCCGGTGTTGTTTGTTAGAAAGAAGGATGAGTCTCTTAGAATATGCATCAACTACTGCCAATTGAACAATGTAGCCGTTAATAATAAGTATCCCCTCCCGAGAATAGATGACTTGTTTGATCAACTTCAAAGTGCTAGTTACTTCTCAAAAATTGACCTTCGTTCGGGCTACCACGAACTTAGGGTGAGTGGGAATGATATACCCAAGATGGCTTTCTGAACTAGGTATGGGCACTATGAATTCCTTGTGATGTCATTTGGATTAACTAATGCCCCGGCGGCATTAATGGATTTAATGAATAGGGTGTTTAGACACTACCTTGATATTCTTGTTATCGTATTTATTGATGATATATTGATCTAATCAAGGGGTGAGAGTGATCATTTGGACAATTTGGAATTGTGTTGCAAGTCCTTAAAGACCACCAATTATATGCGAAGTTTAGTAAATGAGAGTTTTGCTTGAGGTCTGTATCCTTCCTTGGTCATATTGTGTCGATCAAGGGTATTGAGGTAGATCCTAAAAAGACGGATGCGGTCAAGTTGGCCTAGACCTCTAACTCCTTCCGATATTAGAAGTTTCTTGGGTTTGGCCGGTTACTATAGGAGGTTTGTTGAGAGGTTTTACTGCCATTGCCTCTCTGTTGACGACTTTCACTCAAAAGAAAGATAAGTTTTAGTGGTCGGAGGCTTGTGAAAAGAGCTTCCAAGAGTTGAAAGATAGGCTTAGTTCCGCTCTGGTGTTGACCTTACCGGAGAATATCGATGGGTTTGTTGTTTATTGTGATACCTTTAGAGTGGGATTGGGGTGTGTGTTCATGCAACATGGTAAAGTTATTGCCTATTCTTCAAGGCAACTTAAGGTACATGAAAAGAATTATCCGACCCATGATCTTGAATTAGCGGTGGCTGTGCTTGCTTTGAAAATATGGAGACATTACTTGTATGGGGTTCATGTGGATGTTTTCACCGATCATAAGAGTCTTCAAAATGTGTTTAGTCAAAATGACTTGAACCTCCGACAAAAAAGTTGGTTAGAACTTTTGAAGGATTATGACATGAGTTTCCTTTACCACCCCGACAAAGCTAATGTTGTAGCGGATGCACTTAGTAGATTATCCATGGGTAGTGTGGCTCATATAGAAAATGAAAAGAAAGAATTAGTCTTTAATGTGCATAGGTTGGCTCACTAGGTGTTCAATTAGTAGATTCCACTAAATGTGGTTTCACGGTTCATAATGTATCCAAATTGTCCTTTGTGGTAGATGTGAAGTCTAAACAAGACCTAGATCCTATATTAATGGATTCGAAAGAGTCGGAACTCAAGAAGTTCATTGAGGCTTTCTCTAAAGGGAGATATGAGGTACTTAGGTACCAAGGTCGATTATATGTTCTGAATATGAATGGGTTAAGGGAGCATATTTTAGAATAGGCTCATGGTTCTAGGTATTCTATTAATCTAGGAGCCACCAAAATGTACCGTGATCTACAGGAAGTATATTGGTTGAATGGTATGAAAAAGGATATTGCGGGATTCATAGCCAAATGTCCTAATTGTCAACAAGTCAAGGTTGAGAACCTAAGGCCAGGAGGCTCATTATAGGACATACCAATTCCCACAAGGAAGTGGGAGGAGATAAATATGGATTTTATTGTGGGTTTACCATGTACTCGAAGGAAACATGATTCTATTTGGGTCATCGTGGATAGAATGACAAAATCAGCCCACTTTATTCCAGTTAAGGTTTATCACTCGGCAGAAGACTATGCCAAGTTGTATATAAAGGAGATAGTGAAGTTGTATGGGGTTCCTCTATCAATCATTTCGGATCGGGGTACTCAATTTACATCTCACTTTTGGAAGTCCTTTCAAAAAGGGCATGTCACTAAGGTGAATCTTAGCACCACTTTCCACCCTCAAACGGATGGTCAAGAAGAACGTACCATTCAAACATTAGAGGACATGTTGAAGGTGTGTGTTATAGATTTTAAAGGTAATTGTGATGACCACTTGCCCTTGATAGAGTTTGCCTACAATAATAGTCAACACTCAAGTATTGGTATGCCTCATTTTGAAGCCTTGTATGGTAGGAGGTGTAGGTCTCCGGTTGGTTGGTTTGAAGTAGATGAGGTTTCTCTTATTGGTCCCAAATCGGTTTATGATGCTATTGAGAACTTTCAACTCATTAGCGAGACGTTGAAAACGGCTCAAAGTAGGAAAAAGTGTTATGCCAATGTGAGGAGAAGGGACCTAGAATTTGAAGTTGATGATTGGGTCTATTTAAAAATCTAACCCATGAAGGGTGTGATAAGGTTTGCCAAAAAAGGGAAACTTAGTCCCCAGTATGTAGGCCCATATCAAGTTTTGAAGGGTATTGGGAAAGTTTCTTATGAGTTGGATTTTCCAAAAGAGTTGGCTACGGTTCACCTGGTATGTCATGTTTCTATGCTTAAAAAGTGTATTGGGAATCTGGTGTACATTATTTCTTTAGAAGGGTTTGGCATTGATGAAAGCCTTTCCTATGAAGAGATTTCGATAGAGATCCTTGACCGGCAAGTCAAGATATTGAGAAACAAGGAAGTAGCTTCCGTGAAAGTTTTATGGAGAAACCATTTAGTTGATGGTGCTTCTTTGGAGGCTGAGGCCGATATGAAATCCCGATATCCTCATCTCTTTCTCTCTACTCCTATTCAAGCTTGAGGTAAATAGTTCCTCTTGAGTTTTAGTGTTTTGGGAGTCATGTGTGTTATATGAGCTTTTCCATAATTTCCATATGGTATGCATGTTCTTGATGAAATTCATGTATAGTGAGAGAATGAGTTTTCATGATTTATGTTCTTCATGTTGTTGTGCATTTTGTATGAGTTGCCTAATTGACTTCATGAGATGTGTTAGTGAACATTCTTTAGTATGCTTTTGAGAGTAATTGCATATTGGCTCCAAGATGTTATGTGAGCATTATTTTAGTTGGGGAAGGTAGTTCCTCCTATATATATGAGATACATGAGTTTCATGCATATTGGGTTGATAGATGTAGTCCAAACTCCCTCGTATTGCATTGACTATGTTTTGAGAAGGAGTTGATGTTTCATCCTTTGGCTTGTGCATTATTTTGATGTTTCATGCATGATGGGCTGCTAGTCTTGAGTCTTTAATTCCCTAAGGCGTCAAGATCATCATTCGAGGATGAATGTTTCCAAGGGGGAGATATTGTAACATTCAGGAAATAGATAGACTAAACATGAGCTAAAATGAAAAGGGTAAAAGTTTAGGAAGACGGCAAGGGCCTAAACTATCAAGAAAGAGTGAAGGAAAACATGATTTTTCCCTTGGACCTTTTGGCGAGAGGACAGCTTGGTCGCCCAAGTAACTTGGCGTGTCACGCCAATGTGCAATTGGGGTCACCTAGTGGACTATCCCTATGACCTATCTACTGGAAGTTTAGATGATCTAGGTCGTGACTCGCCAACTGGAATTGTGCATAGCCCAAGGGCCCTCTCCATTGCCTAGTAGGCTTCCTCTTTAGGGAGGTATTTTTGAAATTTAGGAGAGCCAAGGGACCATTAGGCGTGTCGCCTAGTGCCTTGGCGAGCCAAGTCGCGCAGATTAGGTAGTTTTAAGTTAAAACTTTAGGGGTCTTTAGTTATTCCTCCTAAATTTATTCTTCAATGTTCTACTCTTTCCTTAGTAAGTATATAAGCATTTTAGACTCAAATTTCTCCCAATTAAGTCACTTTTGTAGAATAAAAAAGAAAACCCAAGAACTTCATCTTCCTCACAATATTTCTCTCTTTAAAACTCAAAGAAGAAGAAGAGTGGAATTGGAGCTAGGGCCTGAATATTTAAGGAGATTTGATTTAAATTCTTTGAAGAACTCATTATCAAGGTATGGTGGTGTTCATCCTTAGATAACTTCCATCCAAGGAGTCCCTTCAAATTCAATTTCAAAAACTAGTGATTTCCCCTAAGTTAGGGTTTGTCTTCAATCTTGTTGATCCTTTCCAAAAACGTTTTTAATAGTTGATTTATGATGTATTATTATTGAATTGATGATTTATCGTTGATTTATGATGAATTCCCCTAAGAACCCATGAAATCCCTAATTTCTCCAAATTGGATCTTATGATATGAATTGTTGATTCTAGAAAGATTGATAGGAGATTATGCTTATTATAGTTGGGTTACTTGATTCATGTTATCAATTATGTATATCGTAGTAATTGTGTATATGTTGATGGTTGTTGCCTTGAAAGGCGAGATATTTTCATTATGCATGATTATGAGGGCTATGTAGGGCCATAGAAACACTTTGAGAGTAAAGTGAAATTGATTATGATCTAGTTGATGTTGTGTTGGGTTTATTTCCTCATGAATACATTTATGTATGAGTATAATAGGATGTGAAAGGTTTGTTACATGTGATGATTTTAAGGTTGGTAGACTCGTCTCACCTAATGAATCTATTAGCTTTAGCATAAGTTGTATTGGTTTGAGTGTCAAGCCATTCTACCTTATTTATCAATTTAAGTCAAGACTTAATATGAACTCAACCGGAACTAATGCTCAGCACCGATAAGATATGAATATGAGATGGAAGCTTATACGGTAGTCGAGTCCGGCTTCCCAAATGGGTTCCTTTTACACTAGTTGAGTCCGGGTTTCCAAAGTAGTTATCTTATGAGATGGAAACATTCTACTTTAGTTGATTCCGGGTTGCTAGAAGCAATCTCCTTATCACATAAACTATGTGCCCATATAGGTCTTTAGCTAGTGGATCAAATTAAGCTAAGAGTTTGGTTCTACCTTAGGCAAGTAGGACAACACTTTTTTGGTGTGGGGTAGACACCGGATTCCATGTTAGCTCATATGGTCTTTGTCGGTTAAGGCTTGTACCCCAATATATTAATATGATCAAGAAGATGATTTAAAGACCACAGTTACCCAAGAAGCTTTACTTAGTATGAGTAGGGATATGAGACTTTACTCATGCATTGCAAAACTAGACTTTTAGAGTATTTATGATATGTTGCTACTATGAGATGATGATTTTGCAATTTGATATAGTTTATGGCTTATGATTTCCAATGAGTGCATGATAAGTTAAAACAAGGTAAAATGCATGGTTTTCAACAAAAATGTCCTTTTTGACATATTTCGATGTTTTCTTGCATGGCTATCATACTTAGTGCATTTTTGTACTAACCCATATTTTCTATATTTTCTATAAGTGTAGGTTTTGGTCATTGAGGTGTGTTTCTTCTATTGTTCAAAGCTTGGATTGACTATTCTCGTAGCAATTGGTGAGTCCTCATGGTTGGAGGAAGGTTGATGATCTTCTTGTTTCGTTTCTTTTACTTTCATTTCGAAAACTATTTTGGTAAGGGCTGTGACCCTATTTTGAGACTCTTATTGTAGTAGATGGCGTTATGAGACAAGTCTAGACTTCTGCTTTACTTTTATGAAAAATTTCTTAACACCTTGAAAAGGGTGTTTTTAGTCTTTATTATTCTTTAATCTTATGTTATGAATGTTAAGGGCTTGTATGAGACCCCTTCTGTGTCAAGTACGCCGTGTTACATATAGGTTATACCCCTGGGTCGTGACAAGGTAATGATTTAAGTATAAGAAGAGAGGGCGAGAGTGAGATTTTGGCTAGTAGGCTCTAACGCTGAAAATGGATGGAAGGAAAATTGATTTGGAATAGAAAATAAGTTTGGAAAAAGGTTGACTCATGTCGAACATCAAATCTTGAATTGAACCTGCTCCCTATCCCTTGCAAACTTTGGTGTGTTCCCAAAAATTGTCTCGATTGCATGCCGAAACTATGCCCCAGCTTCATACTCATTCTCTGAGGATTACTAAAATTTTATAATAAACCCACCAGGCCTTATATGGGTTGACTACGTATCCACCAAGGAAATCAGGTTGAATGTAGTTCCAATTACATGCAAAAGATATATTGAAATGTCTAATTAATATGACCGAGTGCCTATATGGGCTACCTACGTGAATTAGGGGACCTAGAACGATTAAGTTATTGTCTAAAGTTAACTTCATTTTAAGGTCAACTAAACATGAGAATCTAGATAAGAATTATAGTTATCCTAAAGGGAAGGAGTTAAGCATTCTTTAAGATCCGTTAAGAACGGTTACTGACCAAACTTAGGTTAATTAAAGAAAAAAAATAGAATAACCATTAAAAGCTTAAGAGAAAATTTAGACTTGACAGATTAGCCTTGAGAAAGAAAAGTTAAAGTAAAATTTTAAAACATATTAACTTTACCTATAAAGACCCCAAAAGTGAAATAGAAAACTTATTACCATTTAAAAGAATTTAAAATAGTTAAACTTGATTATTATATTTTTTTTGACTATTTATTAGGAAAATGACTTATAATATAAAAAATATATTAATTTACAATATTCGATTAACTTGACAAAATAGTTGAAAGAACATTTTTTAATTTTCAAGAATATTGGACCTTAATTGAAACATTTAAATTAAAATGCAGGTGATAGATTTTAACAAAATTTGATTTGTTAGATATTTGAATCATTTTAAAAAAAAAAAAATTTAAACCGAATTGGTCAAGAGTTGATTAAAAATGGAATTTTATTAAAGTGAATTAACATAAAGAATATAGTTCTTCTTCTGGGGAATTTAATTAAGTTATTACCAAACAAATTGAATTAGAGTAAAACAATACTAAAAATAACTATTCACAATACAAAGATCGAGAGAGAGAGAAGAAATAAGTTTGGGCCATATTTTAGGCCAACCTTGCTGTTGGTTTGGGCATCTTAGCTTATTTCTGATTGTACACCATATATACATATGTTGTATATTGACTGTATATCTGCGTGTTTTTGACTCTCGGGGTATGCATTTCGATCATTAGCTTTGTACCCAACATCCGGGGACCTGTTCATCAGCATCTTTAACTCGAAAATGGGGATGACATGATACAAGGAAATTTAGGTCTCTATGGCCCAATCGAAATAAAAAGAGGAAGGCTTTGGAGTTCAAAGAACTCACCCAGAATCACATGAAAATAGAAAGAAATGGATTAGCGTCTATTAGTAAAGATGAAACTTATGAAGAGCCTAGGTTAATCAGTATAAAAAGCAAGGCAGAACAACTAGGGTTAATTGATCGAACTTCCCCTTCCCCACAAAGACTTCTTCTAGCAAATTAGGCACAAATTAGCTACTGCAAAACAAACTTACTAATTTTAAAATTTCAAAAAAACAGATGTAAAGAGAGTTTTAAGAGGGGTAAAATTGTAGTTAGATTTCACAATTGAAAAGATGGCCAAATGGATTATAATTGTAGCCAATTGGAATTAAGAATTTAGCCAATTTGAGTTAGTTAGTAAATTCGGCAAAAATATGAACAAGACAAATTAATATTAATTAATTGACAAGCTTCTTAATCTTGACACAATAAAATAATTAACTTAAATATAAACTAATTAATTCAGAATTATAACCCTCACTTTAAATTAAAGTAATTTAATAAAATATTTAAACTATAAAAAAATTTTGAGATGATTTTTGAAAATTAATAAAATGCACTAATTATATACATAACTACATAAAACATATGTATAGTTTAAAATTATAAAAATGTGACAAAACTATTCAAAATAACTTGCAAACTATTTTATTTTTGAAATTTTATGAAACTAATTATTTTAAATCATTTGAAATTGAAGAAGCTCGAAATTAATCCATGTCATGGAGGGTCAAAATTGGTTGTGAACAATACACACAACCTACTTAGCCTTAGGTGCCTGGTTATTGTTGTTCTTTCTTTTGGGCCAAATTTTTGTCTCTAATTTTCCCAACCATTGAGAAGAAGAAGTTCCTCCCCATGTTTCATCTGATCATTTCCTTTTTGTCCAGATAGAGTCTAGTGGTACATTGTCCCCATTTGAGTTTTGACTGTCAGCAGTTAGCTGAAGATGCTTTTCCCCAACCTTTGGTAGACCATTGTCCTTTTGACTAAGGAGAGTTGGGTGGTCCACCATCCTCCTTAGGTTGTCCCCAACCCGCTGAACGTACTCCTTCCCAATCGTTCAGTACGCCATTTTCTTTTTGTCGTGATAGGTTCAAAAGGTATAGCTGAATGAATTCCTTTGTGTCTTTCTTTACTTTGATCATGCTTCTTGATATCTCTACAAGGAAGAGTGGTTGTATTTCCATCTTCTATAATGTTCCTTGTCTCAGAACCATCTCGAAATCGAGCAGCACGTCCAAACAACTTATATTTTAATGTGGGTATTTCGACAAGGCCATCCATAAAAGCAAAAATGTATTCTCTAGTGCGCTGGATACACTTGTATATACGTTTCACTTCTTCTTTCCTAACAACCCTTGCAGAATTTTTAGACCGATCAGTGAAATCCTCAATCTCTAAAGATCACGATAAGTCATTAATACAACACTTCAAAGATTACTTAGCACAAAGGACATCAATAAGTGAATGATAACTACGTTGATGCAGCAAAATTTGGAGTCCCATGTTTTAGATAGCCAAGTTGCTTCATAGGTACTTGCACATAGTCCTTTGGCTCATAGCTTCTCAACCGGCAATAAGTACAATGAAAGGAGACTATAATGAGCCAGAAAACTGGAAGTTTGCCAGGGACTGGGAGTCTTTTTAATATGAGGCCATATTTATTGGATACATAGTACCTTGACTAACAACGTAACTAGCAACTCAGTCACCGACTTTTTGTTTCTCGTCCCATAGCTCACAAACTTATGCAACGACTTTGCCACCACATCTGGATCAGTGCCATCTAGAATATTTACAAGCCAAGAAATATTACCGAGCTACTAAAAAAAAACTCTCATGAAAAAACTAAAGAACAACGAAAAGTGTCAAAACTCAAACAAGGAAACAAGTGCTAAAACCAGAACTGCCAAGTTATTTATAAGAAAAAAGAATTATGAGTTTGTATCACTACATTTCAGCCTCACAAATGAAGGATTTTTTATAAACATCCAGTTTTGATGCTTAGTGTCCTATATATTTCTTCAGAAGAAGTATTTCTATCATGATCTTGATTCATGGGATTTTTTCTTTTCTACAACAGTACTTCACAACACTTTGTACTCATACTAAAATTAGTACATTCCTTCCAAAAGGCGTTCGATAACTGAAAAAGTAAAGGTTCATAGTTACCTTCTAATATGGCAGAAAATAACAACAGTATTGGAGGATTTCTTGTCTGTGAAGTTCATGACCCCAAATGATAGAAAAAAATAGATTATTAACTAAACACCTACATTAATAGCCCTCTAGAATGAAAATATGCACATACAAGACAAATAAGCAAAAGGGCATTTCAGAAACGTTGGAAGTCATTCTTAATAAGATATGGCCTTCCTAAAAAGCATGGAATTTTGTTTTTATGGACAAAAAGGGTTAAATACAACAACAAGAAGTTTACAAGATCAACACCATTGTCCGCTTGTACAAGAGGGTGCTTTACAAAAGGTGCACCAAACCATCTTTTTCTTTCTCCTTTTTTCTTTGGATAAGGCATAGTAAGTTTCATTTAATAGTACTAAGAAGGTACTGCAAGTCTGCAAAAGTACAAAAAGTAATTTTCCATGAAGTTTGGTGTTTTATATGTTGAAACAATACAAACTTGGTGTTGGAAGAATACTGTAACAAACTGGGCATTTTATTGTGCTTACAATAGCCTCCTTAGAGAATACTCTTCATAGCACATTTTACAAGAGTCAATTTTCTTCTAATAAGGCAAGGACACTATTCATAACTATAATCAGTACAATTTTTACACTGGTTAAGGTTATGTAAAGTATTAAATCACCAGTAGCTCCTACGCTAGCAAACTAATTAACCAAGAAAACAAAACATTTTGATGAAGGCACAATCCGTATTGACTCAATGCGATCAGCATGCAAGTTGCATTATATGTAATAAAGAAACAAAGATAAAGATGAAAACAGAGAGATAACTTGTACTTGGCTCATACCTGCAAATGAAAGGCAACCAAAAGTATTACAGATAATGAGTTCAAAGTTTTGTCTCTTGAGCTATTGATATTTTGTGCTTTTGCCAAAGCTTTTATCTGCAAAATCAAGAGATCATATAACAACTGATATCTATCATTATATACTAAATTAACCTCTGTATCTTCTTCTATGAATAAGAATTGATTAACATGAAGTTTAAACAACTCAACCTTGCCTCCAGAGGAGGGTGGGGCAGATATTATTACAATCTGAACTCAAAAAATGTTCTACTAGTCCTTGTCTAAGCAACAACTTTGATTTCCATCTTTCTTCTTTTTCTAACTTTTGTGTCAATTGGAAGTAACATACATTTAACGTACTACAGAAGTCACATGGCCTTTCTAAGCATTAAAATTACAGTCTACTATTCATAAATACTCAAAAGATTATTCTTCACAGAAATAGCTAAAAGTTTCCTCCAAGTAAAGATCTAACTAGTAAAGAATATAAGGAGATGACAGGCTTATAAACATAGTGATACACCGTGAGTTCACAGTATTTTTGATACGTTTCACTTTGATTTGTTTGTGTCTTAGGCAATTATTTATTAGAAATGATGTTTTGTGTATACTTCCTACAGGAAATAGGCTTAGACACAGTTGATGAAGATGCGAGCTGAAAAGTTCTGAAGTAGTCACCAACGGTGCTATCCACACACCGTGGATGGGCAATTGTAGTCCTTGGACTTGGAGATGAGTTCCAGTAACTCAAACCACGGAGTTCCAGGACGGACCATAATCCAGTCCACAGACCGTGGGTGAGGAATCATAGGTAGAACATTAGGGAAGTCTGACAAGTATGGAACCACAGAGCAAGATGACGGACCGTAGGTCGACCCACGGTCCATCCTGCACGTCTGTCATTGATGATCTGAGTGATGAAGGTTCCACTACTTGATGAAAGTTTCTAAGTGTTGAGCCACGGAGGGAACCTACGGACTGTAGGTCGACCTACGGTCCATCGGTCGAAGTGTCGTTTGAAACCGCGTCCTACTAGTTATTTCCTTATTTTGTTTCCTATTTTATTTAGGAGTTGTTTTCTATAAATATGAGTTATAAACCTCATTTTGAGGGGTTAGAAATTATTGTGTACTTTTAGTTTTGGTCTTTTGGGAATTATTTTGCAAACTCTTAGCATTCTAATTTCCGGAAGTTGATTAGTAAGATTTTCACTTTGAATTTCAATTCAAGATTTGGTTTTTCATCTATTCTCATTGTAAGTTCATGAATTCTTTTTACCCAATTATGAATTCTGTTCTTTCAAGCATTAGTAGCTAAATCCACAACTAGGGTTGGGGGAACCATGAGCAATTAACTAAGTATGAATAATAAAGTAGTTCTTCAATAGTGTTTATGCATGTATTCTTAATCCTTTCATTTAGATTCCTTTTTAACAGTTGCAAACATTAGAACTCGCCTCATTCCTACTTGCCGGACCAAGGAGGTAGTGTATGAGAAAAGAATTAACAACAGAGATTTAATGGATGCTGTCTAATAGGCTAATGTCAATTGGAGCGAGGGTAAACACTAAGTCATACATTGATGTGATGTCTAAGCTGGAGTAAAGGTAAGGGTTAGTAAAACATATGATCATAGCCAGACCAAGGTGCGAGGTGAAATTCCCTACTTGGAGGACCAATCACTTTGAGATACCTAACTTACCAACTTTGAATGTAAGACACTAGGAAAGGATTACTATTATTAGTATTACAGCGTTAAGAGCTTATGGGGAACACATATGCCCTTGTTTCTCTCTTACATTGATTTCTCAAACTGATATTTTTACTTATTTGTTACTTAATCAACAATTTGTTACTTTCTTACAAAAACACTCCATTTATTTACTTGTCTCGGAAATAGTTTGAATAAACGGATATAATAGTAACTTAAGTTTAAGTCTGAACCATTTCCTCATGGGATCGACCCCAACCTAGAAGTTGTATTCTTTATTTGTTAACAACCTCTTATACTTCTTTAGGGAGGAGTAATTTGAGCGTATCAAATTTTGGCGCCGCTGCTAGGAAATTTGGCTTTTTAATTAAATTTAACTACATATTGAGGTTTAGTCAATTATTTCCAAATTTTACGTTTTTTCTTTTTTTTTTTGTTTTCTACAGGTTTTTACTGTAGTGTATGCCAAGTACACGTAGTCAAGGTGAACCTTTGACCCCCCTACGATCCAGAATTGAATAAAACTTTGAGGAGAATGAATAACCTAGGGGTAATAAACAATCCAATTGGAGAGGGTCTAGCTGATGGAGTTGAGTTGCAGCCTCCTGGGGTAGTTAATGTGAACGCTTAAGTTCATGGTGGTAATCTAATAGGAGATGCAGAAGGGGCGTAGAATCAGCCAACACCAAGTCTTCGTGATAACTACCGGGTTGACTACAATACAGTTGAATCAAAGGGTCCTATTGTTCTGCCTCCTCTACCTCCAGGGCTTACATTTGTGGTGACTATCAGTCTTATGCAGATGCTTACAACGGGTTGTTTTCTAGTCTAGCTTCAGAAGATCCGCATGGTCACATGGCTAAATTGGAAAGTGTTTGTAAGAGTTGTGTGGGTCTACCGAAGTTGGATAAGGATGTCATAGGTTTGAGAGTCTTCCATCTATCATTGACTGGTAATGTTACGGTGTGGGTTTTTGAGCTTCCATATAATTCAATTCATACATGAGACCAATTGCATAGGGTCATGGCGAAGAATTTTCTGGTGTCTAAGAAGCTAAATCACAAATATAAATTGAACAACTTCGTAGCACTACCTGGAAAGTCTGTAAGCAGTTCATCGAATAGGTTCACTTCATTCATAAGTAGTGTTTCTAATCACCACATAGTTGATGTCAGGATGAAAATAGAAAGGTTGTGTTGGATACTATTGTTGTAGGATCATAATGTGAGTAAACTTTTGAGGATATCGCTAAAACGTTAGAGAAGATTTCTAGGTATAATAAGGCATGGAGCACTGGAAAGGCGAACACTGGTAGAAATACATTTGTAGTCCAAACCGCAACTAGTAAAGCCAATGATGATATTCATGTAGAGATAGCTCAAATGAGGACATAATTGGGTTTGGTACTAAAGCATATGAGTGGAAGTGCAGAAAAGGTGAATTACTTAACTAAAACTACACCGCCACCAATTGAGGAATGTTACTATGAGGAGGATGCATGTTTGGTTACTGATCAGACGGGGAATTTCCAAACCAAAGCCCAAGGATCCAACTCGGATGGCGCCAAGGTCAAAGAAATGAAGGTCGAAACTATGGAAACTACATCCGTGATGGAAACTATGTCTAGGATGGGAACTACAATCGTTATAACAACTACAATCGGAACAACTATGGCAACAAAAAAAATCGAATCAGGTCCTATGTCCCACCTGGTAGAGAATTTGGTAATAGAGAAGCTAGTAGTAGTATGACTCACATTAAAGATATGATGTAGAAGATGATGAAGAGGTTTGATACAACTGATGTAAACGTGAAAGAGATATGTATTGAGATGTCCGGGATTTATTAGAAAGTTGATGCCCATGCAGTGTCGATCAAGCAAACTTGAGCAGCAGTTTAGTAAGTTGTCTACCACAATGAATCCACGCCAACCTGTTACACTTCCTAGCAACACCATCCAAAATCCGAAAAAAATGATGGGTATTGTATGGTAATCACGACTCGCAAAAGAAAATTGACCATTGATCCCCCATTCCATCTGAGGTTGAAAGAGTGATAGAAAATGATGCAGATGATATTGAGGTTATTGGAGAGACAAAAGATGTTGCAGAAAAGGATGTTGCGTTGAATCAGAAAGTTGTTCCCATGCCTAGACCTCCATCTCCCTTTCCACACAGATTAGTGCAAAACACCAAAGAAGGAAAATATTGCAGGTTCATAACCATGTTTAAACAGCTTGCCATCAATGTCCCGTTGATATAAGCTTTGGAGAAAATTCTTAGGTATGGAAAGTTCATGAAGGACTTAGTGACCAAAAAGAGGGTTTTCAGTTTTGAGAATTATCATAGGTTGCACAATTGTAGTGCCATTTCTATGAGGTCACTGGTACAAGAGAAAGAGGATCCCAGAGCTTTCAGTATTCCTTGCACCATCGGTAAGATGCACTTTTCGAAGGCTTTATGTGATTCGGGTGCCAACATTAAATTGATACCCTCGTCTATTTATAATAAGTTGGGTTTAGGAGCACCAAAACCGACATCCATGCGTTTACTTATGGCTGATAGAACTGTGAAGAGGCCCATTGGAGTGCTCCAAGATGTCCTTGTGAAAGTGGGTTCGTTCATTTTCCGGAGGATTTTGTGATACTTGATTGTGAGGTTGACTTTGAGGTCCCCATCACCTTAGGGAGACTACTCCTTGCTACCGGGCATGCCTTAGTCGATATGGAGAGAGGGCAGATGAAGTTTCGACTTAATAAGTATATTGTGACCTTTAACATCTATAAGTCTATGACGCAAGAAAGTGATCTTAAATTGGTATCTTTGGTGAATCACATTCTAGGACAAAATTCGGGAGTGTCTAGTAAGGAAAAGTCAGGTTCCGCCTTGTGCAAGGAGAAAAAGCACCATGCTCTAAAAACTGAAAAGCACGAATTTGCTCCTGGTGATCTTTTATTGTTATTTAACTCATGGTTTTACTGGTTTCCGAGCAAATTCAAGTCCAAGTGGACCGGACTATTCAGAGTGACCCAAGTGTTCCCACATGTAGTGGTTGAGCTCGAGAAAAGGGGACAAGGTTAAAGGCAGACCAATGGAGGATAAAAAGCTATGTGGTAAATTCTGAGAGTTTCAATACAGTGATAGAGGCTTGGCACTTTGATGAAGTCTGAGTAATCAAGGTGTCTGCGTCGTGCCGCAATGTTAAATCAAGCGCTTCTTGGGAGGCAACCCAAGATGTACAATTTAGCCAACTATAGGTTTTTCTTTTCGATATAGGAGTTTTCTTATTTTGTTTTTATTTTTGTAGATCTTTAGATAGGTGTTTTATTTTTATATTAGTGTTGGCAGGATATAGATTAGGGTCAGTGTATAAAAAGTGTCCAGCAAATGTAAAAAGAAAGACCTAATGGTTGCAACATGTGCAGGGATGAAAGAAAAAATCTACAAAAAATAGTTGTGCAGTGGTCTACAGACCCCATCGACGGTCTGTTAGTCAATCTGCGGACCTTGAATGGCGCCCATAGATCCCATGTATGTTTCCTAATTTTTCTAAGTATCAGAAAGACCTAGGACCCAACCCACGGTCCTTAGGTCGACCCACGGACCATCGACGGGATATCGTGGGTCCAAATTTAGGGTTCTGCCTGATCGGACCCGGACCCCAATTAATATAACCTTTCACTTTAAAAAACATTGCCCACTTCCAACAATCCCTCCCAACCATTTTTCAACCTACCAAATCCCCAAAACCACTCATCATAACCTCCATATTACTCCCTAAATCAAACCCATAGATCCCATAAATTCCTGCTTCTCTCCCAAAATCAGTCTCGCACTTCCATTTTTTTTCCCCAATCAATTTCACAGTCTGGGTTCGGTGTCGAAAGCTAGCAAAGGGTCAATGATTTCATTGCATCACCATACTCACCAACTTCGAATACTTGTAAGGTAACCAATTTCACCCAAACATTGAATTGAATGTTCATTCTTTAACTCATGAAATCACGAAGTTGTACTGAACTTTGGGTTGTTAATCTCCTAGTAATGGATGACTTGTGATTGAAAACACCCTTTGAATGATTGTAATGTGAATGTGTTGAAAATTAAAACCAACTAAATCAATTAATAGGCCTAAATGGATGTTTTTACTTAGGGTTCGTATGTTTCAGTTTGTTAAAATGTTGATATGTGTGTCAACGAAACCCTAAGGATTATTAACTACCATATTTTATGTTGAAATGCATATGTAGGCTTAGTTTGATGGTTTATTTGTCTAAAACTTGGTTTGTGCAAAAGTTGATAGGTCTGCCTGGGATAGAACTGACTCACGACTTCAACCCACAGACCATAGCTCACTAATACTCTCAAATTATACCTCCCTAAAGAAGTATAAGTGATTGTTGTCAAATAAGGAACCTAACTTGTAGGTTGGGTCAATCCCACGAGGAATATGGTTTAGACTTAAACTTAACTTACAATTATATTCGTTTAGTCAACTTATTTCCGAGACAAGTAAGTAAAGGGTTTTTTTTGTGTAACAAATAACTAATTGTAGTCATGTAACAAGTAAGCAAGATTCGACCTTTGTTGTTTTCAATGAGAGAGGAAAACTAGGGTGTATGTGTTCCCCATACGCTCTTAACACGGTAATCCTAATAATAGTAACCCTTTCCTAGTGTATCACATGCAAAGTGGTAAGTTATGTATCCGTAAGTGCTTGGTCCGCCAAATATGAAATTTCACCCTGCACCTTGGTCCGGCTACATATGTATAATTTACTAACCCTTACCTTTACCTCAGATTAGACATCACATCAATGTATGGCTTAGTTTTCACTCGCACACCAATTGACATTAGACTATTAGATAGTATCACACTAAATCTCCTTCGATAATTCTATTCTTATTAGCTACCTCTTTGGTCCGGCAAGTAGCAACAAGGCGAGTTGTAACGTTGGCCATCGTTAAAAAGACTTCTAAACGAAAGAATTATCAATAATGCATCAACACAAGTCAAGAATTACTTAGTTATTATTCATACTTTGTTAATCGTTCATTGTGGAAGCCTAGTTGTGGATTTAGTTACTGATTCTTGTAAGAACACAATTCATAATTGTAGAAGAAGAATTCATGAACTTACGTATTGAGTAGAAGAAACCCGTAATCTCCAATTGAAATTCAAAGCAAAAATCTTATAAACTGAAATTAGGATATCAAATTGCCAAAAGTTTTCAATTTAATTCCCAAGAAAATACGAACAACTAAAAGTTAACAATAATGTCTAACCTAAGAAGAAGAAAAAAGAACCCTAAAAAGTATCTCTTATTAATAGTCTCTACAAATAATTATTTCTATGGACTATTTATAATTATAGTAAACCCTAAATAAAATATTTGAGTCCAAATTAAATTAGGAGTCCAAAACCAAGAGGAATTGAATTTCTTTTTTTTCGTGAAGCTGTCCGCGTGAAAAAGTACAACCGCTTCAAGGTCTTGCTGCGTTAATTTCCTGCCACTTGTCTGCTGCAATTCACATTCTCTTAATGGCTGCCATGTGGCAGCAATTGAAATTTTGATATTTGATTAGCCACTTTTTCATATATAGAAATATATTATTTTTTTCACTTTTATCTATTAAGCTGTCTACTTGATTTCCTTCTTCAATTTGTTATCTTAAATTCGTTTTAGCTTCAAACTTCTTCATTATTCCACCAATTTAACCCTATAAATAAAACATAATATTTAGCACAATTCATAAAATTTATGCTCAAAAAATATAAATAAAAATAATAAATCTGAGGCAAATAATGATAAAAATATATATTTCTGGCCTCAGATCAATACCCCACACTTAAACTTTTGTTTGTCCTCGAGCAAACATTAAAGCTCATCTCAAAAATCAAAATAGGACACTTTGGTTAATACAAACAATTAGGTCATATACCAATTTCAAAACATCAAGTAGACTTCTCAATCATTATGCAAGACATCCAAAAAAAAAAAAACCTCTAAGCTCCTAACCTCAAGGAACGACTTTAAACTCATCAAATTTAAGCTTGCTCACCTACTCGCATCAAAGATAGCTAATAAAATCACATATTTATCATGAAACAAGTGCCCCTTACAAAAAAAATAGTCAACACACTCAATTCAAAAGATTGAATATAAATGAAGGACTTCATATATCAAGACCAACTCTCACACTAACAAATAAAATTCACATGTATGCACAAAGAACCATATGCTTGCCCATTATGTACATCTCCACCAATTAAACATGCTTGAATATAATCAAATAGGACTTTAACGGGTTGTAATGTAGGCTAGGGGACGGGTAGGAAAACTATGTAATAGTGACTTACACTTCCTTAAGCACTTTGCAATTTTAAACATCATCACCCATTATTTTCTTTACTTTATTTTCAACCCTCTCTTAAACAACTATTTCACAAGTATTTCTCATCATCTCATGAATACTTCAATCCTTTTTTTCTTTAAAAGTTTTCCTTGGTAATAGCCACCCTCAACTTACGTATTTTACATGCGTTAAGGTGCACGATGTCCTTCGAAGGATCAGGGCCATCATCAAGATAACTTCTGAAGTAGCCTTTCTCAACTTAGGCTTTCGGCTCGATTTAAAGTGCACAATGTCCATGGAAGGAACAGGGCCGACACATAGTTTTACAACTTTTCTTAGGGAAACGTGAGATGTGTGGATCTCAATCATGGGCCATCTTATCTTTTACGTCTTCTTGTTTCATTAGCTACAAACCAAGTATTTCCACTCTTCTATATCTACCATTGTTCTCATTTTTCTTCATACATAGTGCATTAGGATTTCTTTTAGGATAAAAAATAATTATGGTATCAATAAAAAGGGATTCGGC
The DNA here is from genome assembly GCA_029582605.1 of Solanum gracilifrons. Classification (NCBI taxonomy): domain Eukaryota; kingdom Viridiplantae; phylum Streptophyta; class Magnoliopsida; order Solanales; family Solanaceae; genus Solanum; species Solanum gracilifrons. The sequence continues at coordinate 132,759 of JAJOOH010001114.1, read as the reverse complement.
TAGATCATGTGGTATACAAGAAAAATACAGGCTAAAAGGCTCAAAAGGGTTAACTATTGATATAATATATGAAAAGGCTTAAATTTACAAGAAAAAATCGAAGAAAGCCTATTATCATCTTATAAACAAAGAAACACTTTTTATTTCGCTTCAATAACATGCAAGGCAAGTTCTAGACTAAGATGCAAAACATGGAATAAACATAATCTCACCACACATGGCACAAGTATCAATCAAGATGGATCAATTCCACTTCTAAGAGAGACAAGACCATAACAAACCACAAAATAAAATAAGCTATATACAAAGTCACAATCATGAACCTATATCTGAAAGAGTTTGCAATTTCACTATCAATCAAGCATTCACAAGAAAGTACTACTAAAAACTTAGGCCTAAATAGCAAGTATCACACCACTCAAAAGGTATTTTCTTTTCTCTCAAAAATAAATTAAAAGAAGACTCATTCCTAAAAAAATAAAAGACACTCAATTCAAAGGGACTATCCTCAACAAAAGAACAGAAAACAAAAGTCAAGGAACCCATCCTAAAGAAGAAAAGACTCAATAAAACACTTAAAACTAGGAATTCATTCCTCCACCACACTTAAAAATATGATATGTCCACAAAGCATCAAATAAAATTTAAATCAGGGGTTATGAAAACTCCCTGAGACCTCATGGCCTAGCTAGTAGCATGTTCTCTTTATTTTCATCAAGGGTTGAATGCACCCCACACTTGAGCTCAAACATGCTCCTTTTTTTGGTTTTTTTTTTGGGTAATCAAACTTCCCCTAATCTATAAAAACAAGACAAAAATAAGGTGACACTAATATAATAAACATAAAATAAATAAGAAGTTACACTACTAATTGGGTTGCCTCCCAATAAGCGCTTTATTTAACGTCGCAGCACGACGCCGACACCTTAGTTACTCAGATTCCAACTCCTTGACCCTCTCCAATTGGATTATTGTGTACTCCTTGATTAGCCATTTTCCTCAAAGTTTTTCTCAATTCAGGATCGTAAGGGGTCAAGAATTCACCTCGACTTCGTGTACTTGGCATACACTAGCATTTAAACCTGTAGAAAACAAAACTAAAAACAAAAATAGAAAATCAGAAAATACTTGACTAAAGTGGAATAATGTAGTTAAACTTAATCTAAAAGCCTTATTCCCCGGCAGCGGCGCCAAAATTTGATACGCTCAAATTACACCTCCCTAAAGAAGTATAAGAGATCATTGTTAAATAAAGAACCCAACTTGTTGGTTGGGGTCGATCCCACGAGGATTATGGTTTAGACATAAACTTAACTTATGATTATATTCGTTTAGTCATCTTATTTCCGAGACAAGTAAGTAAAGGGGTTTTTTTGTGTGTAACAAATAGCTTATTGTAGTCATGTAATAAGTGAGCAAGATTCGAACTTTGTTATTATCAATGAGAGAGAGAAACTAGGGTGTTTGTGTTCCCCATAAGCTCTTAACGCGGTAATCCTAATAATAGTAACCATTTCCTAGTGTATCACAGTAACTTATGTATCCCTAAGTGCTTGGCCCGCCAAATAGGAATTTTCACTTCGCACCTTGGTCTGGCTACATGTGTATAATTTCTTAACCCTTACCTTTACCTCAGATTAGACATCACATCAATGTATGACTTAGTTTTCACCCTCAGACCAATTGAGATTAGACTATTAGATAGTATCACACTAAATCTCTGTTGATAATTCTTTTCTTATTATCTACCTCCTTGGTCTGGCAAGTAGCAACAAGTTGAGTTCTAATGTTGGCAACCGTTAAAAAGACTTCCAAACGAAAGAATTATCAATGCATGCATCAACACTAGTCAAGAATTACTTAGTTATTATTCGTACATTGTTAATCGCTCATGGTTCCCACAACCCAAGTTGTGGATTTAGTTACTCATACTTGTAAGAACACAATTCATAATTGTAGAAGATGAATTCATGAACTTACGTATTTAGTAGAAGAAACCCGTAATCTCCAATTAAAATTCAAAGAAAAATTCTCATAAACCGAAATTAGGAAATAAAATTGCCAAAAGCTTGCAAGTTAATTCCCAAGAAATTACGTAGAACTAAAAGTTAACAATAATGTCTAACCCAATAGGAAGAAGAAACAAACCCTAAACAGTATCTCATGTTAATAGTCTCCACATATAATAATTTCTGTTGACTATTTATAAATATAGCAAACCATAAATAAAAAATTGAGTCGATATTAAATTAGGTGTTCAAAACCAAAAGGAATTGGATTCCTTTTTTTCGTGAAGTTGTCCGCGTGAGAAAGTACTGCCGCTTCAAGCTCTTGCTGCATTAATTTCTTGCCACATGTCAACTGCAATTCACATTCTCTTAATGGCTGCCACGTGGCAGAAATTGAAATTTTGATCAGCCGCATTTTCCATATATAGAAATATATCATTTTATTCAGTTTAATCCATTAAGCTGTCTGCTTGATTTCCTTCTTCAACCTTCTATCTTTAATTCAATTTAGCTCCAAACTTCTTTATTATTCGACCAATTTAATCCTATAAATAAATTATAATATTTAGCACAATTCATAAAATTTATGCTCAAAAAGGATAAATAAAAATAATAAATATGAGGCAAATATTGATAAAAATATAAAATTTTGGCCTCACATCAGTCACCCTACGGACTATATGTTGAGGTCTATGGACCAGTGGCATACAAAAAAATGCCTAAGTGTAAGACCACTGTGTGGACTACGGTATGTCGTTCGATCGATGGACCATTTTGCACATTTGTGGTCCCAACATCTGAGACCCAAAAATAGGGACCCTGACCTACAGATGGGACCCACAGACCATCGTTCCATCGGCGGACCGTAGGTACCTACTGTTGGTCTCCAGTTGAGCTACTTTTGGAATTTTTTTGAGTTTTTGTTTGAATTTGATTCTTGTTCTGAAATTATTTCATGAGCCTTATCGCCTTGTTTTGGTACTAACTAACCTTCCACAGGTACTATAGCCCCAAGCAAGCTCTTACATACGCACGAGGAACCAAGTCCATGTCAGCTGCCCCCTCCGACGTATGATAGAGGCGGACGGTGAGACGGAGTACATCCTACCTGCCACTAGGGTCTCTCTTACAGCCCCCCACTACCAAGAACAAAGCCCAACATGTTAGCTCCGACGAGGTCACTGCCCCCTAGTCTGAGGAGGGGGCTATATAGATTGTTGCCCAAGTTGGCTCAGAGTTGCAGTCTGGGTCTAGTTCTAGTGATAGTACCACTTCTTCATCTAATGCCGATAGAACAGGCAACAACTTGGCACCTACCATAGTCGAGCCTACTCCCAAGTCTGATGAGATGAACAGATTGTGTGTCCCTGGCCAGTATCCGATTTATGAGAATGGCACGATGTTGAATGAACATCAGAGGACGACCAAGATCGTGACTGAGGAGCGTAGGATCTTTTGAGGCAACCTCCACACTGCACCAACTATTTAGGAGCTCTTCTGGAGACACCGATGCTAGTGGATGGCACGGAACCCCAGGAAATATAGCGAGGAGATAGCAGAGAGTTTTATGCCTCTTATGCTGCCACCATCATAATTTTCATCTCTACATAGTCTAAGTCAATATATCAGCATCCACTTCAGTCCACATTTGTGCGGAGTTGCACAGTCAACATCTCTGAGGTCACAATTCACAGGTTTCTATATGGCGTAGCCCACACTCTGCCCATTAATACGACATAATATGACTACATGATGGGCATTATCCAAAGTAGAGCCTTCCAGAGAGATGCTGAGTAGAGGGAGACACTTTTAAGGTGGTTGTCACAACATATTGTTGCGGATGGGGAGCACATTGAGTGGGTTTGGACTTCTAGCCTGGATATTCAAAAGGCTACACTGAACTTCACTGCGAAGTTCTTCTAGTTGTTAGTAGGGAATAGACTATATCCGACTCATGCAGAAAATGTGGTTACATAGGACCAGTTCATGATGTTGGGAGCCACTATGGCAGGTTTGGAGATTGATGTTTCCCACATCTTGACCGAAGAGATTTGAGAGAGGGCCTTCAAGGAAACCGCAATCCTGCCTTTCCCATGTCTGACTTTCCAACTCTGTAAGGATGCTTGTGTTCCCATGTTGCATTGCGATCGGTTGCTTGAGGCGACCAAGACTCTAGACATTGACCTTATTCGAGATGATGCAAACTTAGCCGCCCCTCAGAGAGAGCCACAAGTTGAGGTACCGCCTTTGGCTGATGATCTTGTTGAGAATGTGGAGCAGATGCAGGCTGATGACACTGCCATTCCATCCCCTATAGAAGATGCTCAGCCTCTACCCTCCACTGCCTCTAGCCAGGCCCCGAGCTCATCCTGAGCCATACCCTCTTAAGGGTCCACTCCTGTTCCTCTAGCTTGACTCCAGAAGATGGAGCCACAGATGGACAATTTGCTTCAAAATATGAAGCCCTGGATGCAGCAGTCTATTGCGGAGTTTGAGGCAAGGATGGAGCAGATGATGGATCAAAAGATTAAGGCCATTTATAAACTCCTAGATGTTTTCGAATTGAGAGTCCTAGAGAGGCCCGCCCCTACCATCGATGTGACCATGTTCTAGATAGAGTTGTCTATCCTCTGCTATGATGTTGATGCACTCATATCCATTACTAAGACTGAGGCAGAGTGTGCCTCTTCGGTACCGGAGGATGAGGTGGTGATGACTGCCCTTTTTGACGACACTATGCCACCACCATACTCTTCCTGTAATGCTGAGAAGTGCCCCCGCTCCGACCACACAGCTGACACCGAGGAGGCTCGACGTTTGAAGAAGAAGGAGTGCCAGCAGTTTGAAGAGGCCTAGATGGCATCTATACTTGATGAGGAGAGAAGACAACAGTAGGTCCGTGAGGTGGATATTGACCCATCTAGCAGTTTGAGCACTAATGAGGGTGCTACGTTAGTTGGTGAGAGCGCTACTGATGGTGTCCCTAGTGTTGATCCAAATGGCTCTGGGAAACCGGACCCACCCGTTTCTTATGAGGTCTACAGCTAATATGTGTCACAGGTTTACTTCACCCTATGTTTTACTTTTGATTTTTGTTCATTGAGGGCAATTGCACCTTATTTTTTTGGGGGTGGGGTAAATGGACTGTGAGTGATAGGGTGAAATCTGAGTAACCCAACTCATAATCCTCTCTTTAGGTTTTCTTGCCTATGTTCTTTTTCCTCAAGAGACTTTTTTTACTCTCTATTGAACCGGCATGTTTAGGATTGTATGTGTAGAAGTAAGTAGAAGAATGAAAGAATGATGGCATGAAAATCATCAAAAATTGATACCCGTCCAAAAAGTTTGAAATGTTCTAGATCTTTAAGCTTGAAGAGTTGAATTTGCTGGATCTCCAAATGAGATGATAAGGAACCGATTTGACCTCATGACTTAATCTGAAACTTCAACTTTGTAATCAAATAATCTGATAATTAAACAATGTGCCAAGTGTGTGTAAGAAAAGTTTGAATGTTTATACAGTATGTGCCAATCTAGAACTTTCCCCTTTGGTCCTGCTAAGATAATCTAGGCTATAAGTTGGGAAATGATCATAGGCCCTTGTTCAAATAAGTCCACTCAAGCCTAAATGATTCAACCAAAAGAAAGATATGTTCCCTTTGATCCAAATGTTTGAGCCTAATGTAGTCCACTTCGTTCAATACATCTAACTCACCTTCCCTAAAATAATTCTCTTGGCCCCGGTCCCTCATTAGATATGTGCACCTTGACTTAGGCCAAAAGCCTAAGTTATGGGTGGCTAATTCAAAAAGATACCTTGATCTTGGCAAATGTCTGCTGATGTTCGACGTAAACAACTAACACTATTTCAGTTCAATTGCCAATGATCACGTACAGTGATATAACCTAATCAAGGGTTGGGATTGTTCCCACATGGAGTGATTTCGAGAATTAATAGAAAAATAAAATCAAGTTCTAATTACTCATAGCTATAAACATTATCGAATACAAACATACTAAATCTAAGAGGTGACGCAAGCGTCATTTATCAATGGGGGTTTGTATTAATTAACAACTAAAAACAACAAAAATATAACGAAACTAGATAGAGAGACGGGATTCTTGGGATGTGATAGGAATATGGGTTAAACTAGACTATCGGGTACATGCTTTTGATAGTAAATTGTTGAACATTTGTGACTAGGCTAGACTATAGTGGGGATAAATTCTCTCTCGAGCAACTTTATTCTGAATCAACTTGGTTTCTCTCTAGCACCGAGTTGCCACATTAAGCACAACCTCCGCCTTAGACCATTCACTCTCTCGAGCTGAATGTGTGGGAGAAGGAATAGGATTCACTTTCTCAAGTTGAACCCATGTCGACCTAATACCACCGGCTATCAATTTAGTAGTCTTAGTTTTACGACCTCTCTCTCGAGCAAGCCAAAAACACTAAGATGAAATCGTATTTACATCTACAATTCCATTAGGTTCATGCACAACTACTAAATGAAATCACATTTAAACAATAAATAAACCATCAACAAGCAAGACCCAACAAATAATTTAGTCCATATTGACAAAATCACACCTTAAGAATTGGGGTTTTAGCTAGATATGTAAAAGAGATAAAAATTTATACCAATATCAATTTCCATCAACTGGGTATGAAGAATTAAGTCTTAAAAAACGTCAAGAGTGAATAATCTTTGAGATCCACATCCAATTTTTTAGAGTTGAAACCCTTTGAATCTTCAAGGTCTTAGAACAAAGTCTCCAAAACCCTTTAAAATTTAAACTCTCTCAAAAACTGTAAAACATTCGAATAATAAAAGTCATACCTAGCTAGAAATTTAAAACAAGTATTTATAGTGTTTGAAAATTTGTGCTGCGGAGGACTATTCAGCATAGTTAGTCGGGATCACCGATACGCTCGGCGATCCGCCTTTTGGTCGATTTCATCGCATTCCTGCTTTATCCTTCATCCTCTTCACCTTTTGAGTCGTTGGGCAATATGGTACTACTTCGCAGAACTGCTCGGCGACACGCCGACTGTTCCATTTCATCGCCAACTTGATCTTTCCCTTCAGGGCTCGGCACACTGGAACAAAAGGTGATCTCCAGGCCGATCGTCGAGTCGCCACTTGGGCTCGGCGATATTCGGGCCTTAATTTCTTCGTTCTTTTTAGCCACCTTGTTCCTTTTTGCCAAGTAGTGTCCATGCTTTGTCTCGAACTCCAAATACCTGAAACTTAAGGATTTACATCATATATTGAGTCAAAATATGCATTTGAGGACACTAATTCTATCAAAATATATCCCTAAATGAGTCTAATTTGTGGACTCATCAACACCCCCAACTTAAACTTTTTCTTGTCCTCAAGTAAAACTCAAGTTCAGCAGTTCAAAAAGGATGTCTCAAACATTGCTACACAAGGCTCAATCATGAATGTACACAACAACACTCAAATTACTTATGCAAGGATCAATTGTATACTCAAAGACTCAAATTGTGATACACCATTATCAAATATTCTCAAGCTCACTATACTTGCTTCAAATGCAAATTCGAGCTCCACAAAGGTATTTGAATGCCCTCACACAAAAAACGATTCCATATTCACACACAATAGTTTAATCAGTTAAAGTTCTGGAATCAAATGCAACTCTCACTCTCACAAAGAAGAACACAATGCATGCTTTCACCCATAGGTTTGCCCGTATTTTCCAATCAACAATTGTTTCAGCTCACTCAAGATAAAAAAAGGTCTTTTCAAGGCTTGTAATGGGACTGAGTGCAAAGGTATGGTCATTTAGGCTAAGTGACTTTCATCCTTGTGAAGTGTGGTGCTTTCAACACTACCTTTCCTCTTCTTTAGTCATTTTCTTTAGTTCTCATAAGTCATCTCATTATTCATTTCCATTGGATTGTTCGGAACCCCCATTTCTTTCTTTTGTACTTTATTCCACAACTTTTTCATTCTTTTTCTTTCTCTTTTTTTTTCTTTTTTTTTATGGAGGGGTTCCAATTTTTTTCAACACCATAGGTTAAAAGGGACTTTTCTTGCACTTCTTGACTTGCCCTTTCTTTTCACCACACCCCCAACTTAGTTTTTTAGCCTAGGTTGGCTATTCACTCAACCACAAATCACGAGGATTATGGGCAGTGGATTAAGAAAGGTCATGTTTTGATTAATTTTCTTCCAAAGAAAGGTAAGGCTCAAGGGGTGTTCAAAAGAGGTTCACACACTCACAAGGTAGGCCACAAAGAGGTATATGTCAAATTGGCTCACACTCTTCGAAGTTTCCTAAGATCGTGTCAAGAGATAGCCTTACTTAGTCAACCGGACCAACGGGGCAAATTCTAGGTGTTATCATGCATGGTTCACAGTAAGCTCACACACAAGGCATCAATACCAAAGTCAAACAACACTCTACACTTTCGCTAGTATGCAACATTCATCACAAGATAATCAATTTGATACTTGGCTAGTCACAACGAGATGCAAAGAGTTCATATATTGAATATGTAACTTCACTTGGTCTCATCGTAGCCGCACATTCATGTTTGTTCGATTATGAGCACTATTTGAGTCATCGATATTGATCAAAATCGAGACTCAAATTTGCTAAAGAACAGCCACATTTTACACGTACAAGAGGTGGCGGAAATTTAAAAAAAAATTCGGAAAGGTCAAAATCATTTACAATTTAAAATAGAAAGAGACACAAGCTCAAACATCCACAAGAAGCAGTGTAAAACACAGCATTATGATTCACAACCCAACAAGAATATATCACACAAAGGTGGGCCACACATCACCACAATTAAAAACATTTGTCCACAAATGCAACTAACATAATATCCAGAATTTAAAATAAAGAAAGACAGAGAGGGAGGTAAAGAGGGGATCCTATCTACAAAATCACTCCGTCTGTGTGGGAATTATTACTTGATGCCTCATCTTGATCCTGGCATCAGTGCTCGAGGTCACCTCAGGAGGAACATCAGTACAAGATTCACAAAGTTCTGTTGAGGGTGAGTCCGCCAGAAAGACATGCACTGCCCTGTAGAATCCTGGGGCCACGAAGGAATACTAGGGTCTAGGGTAATAGTCTTCTTAGCAGAAGTGGGCCTCTTCCCCTTGCCTTTCCCAGTGGTTATGGGTAGTTTCAAAGCTTTGCCTTTTGATGTAGTAGCATCCTCATTTATCACAATCCCTTTGGACTTCTCGTGGGCTTGTGTTATTTTTTCAGCAGCTTTTGATTTAGTCATATCTTTTGCGTCGATAAAGAGAAGATTGAAATTCTAGGCAGCAATGTAATCCAATTCCGAGCACAAATCGTCACTAAAAATACTCTGAAAAATGCGAGAATATAGGAACTAGCGTGCGGGTGTGAGTTTGGGAAGATAAAAAATGAGGGAAAGTGAATGAGGTTGAAAATTTTAAACCTTTGTTCTGCAAAACCGTCCAGTTTTAACCCATTTGGCGACATTAGTCGAGCTCGCCTATCCTTTCGACGATTCACCGAGTTTTCATTTACCTCAGTGAATTTTACAGAACCTCCAGTGAGTGTGGGGTTCCCAACGGCGGTCTACGTCGTGTCGGCGATTCGATAATAATTTCCCTAGGCTCTCCATGTTTTACAGACTTCAATTTAAAGATGTCTTGAGTCAAATAGAGGATTAGGTCGGGTTCACCGACCTGTTCGGCGACTCGCCGAGTGGACCTGTTGCTCGCCACCCTGCACTTTTTTGAACGCTTTCCACACGTCAACCTGTACAAACAACACACCATTATTTTACCAAAACACAAATAAAAAGCAATAAGATGGTTTGGGATGCCTCCCAAATAGCGCCTTAGTTAACGTCGCGGCACGTCGCAAGTCCACCTTCAAACCTCATTCTTGGGGTTAGCCATAGTATCACTAGGCAAACCCCCTACAGTCTCGGATTGAGATGAGACAATATATGACCTATTTGGGTCTCCCACTTCTTTATCGACACTGAATGAGAGGTGACGATCTGCCTAAGGGTGGACACATCTTCTTTCATTTCTTTCAAAATTTTGTCTGACCGTTCAACTTTGTTAAGGATTTGAGAGAGAATATCCTCAGACCTACCACCTTTCAACTCCTTCATCTTTTGGCGCTCAAAACATTACGGAAATATTCCCGAGATACTGAAATCAGTGTACCAAAACTCTAAAGTTCAACAAGTCTAAAGAAAATGGGTACAACCCAATTAAAGGTACGATTATTTAACTAGAAAGTCTGAGTTCAAATGGAGTGGACTGAAACATAGAGAACTCATGGCAGCCTGGAAGAATTGGCTCACCCTTGAATTCGATTGATCACTGATCTCCTAGATGAGGTCTGTTAGCAGCCTCCTGAAGATGTCATGTACTCAACAAAGAAAGAGCAAGTGCAATATTAGTGTGTCGGAATGTGACACTCGTTCCCATATTTATGTCGGCATGTGACATCCAATCCCGGTTAGTGTGTTAGAACATAACACATGATCTATTCAACAACCCATAATCACAATCACAATGTACATTCTCATAATCATAAAACAAAGTGTTGATTCATGACTACAATTATTCGTTCATATTCATACGCATTTAATGTGATAAATAGTGCAACATTCGCATACATACATGCATTACAATGAAGGAAATACTAACATACATCACACAAACATGAAATCAAACCATCACCTTCCTCTAAAACAAGCTTGAGTCCTCCTAAGAAACATGATTTTTCCCTTTCGGGATTCTTTCCACTTGTTCTAGGTCTACAAACAACAAATTAATGCAAAGATCAATAAACGGGGCCTCATTACCCAGATTACAATAGAAATTATCAACTCTAGGAAAAACCCAAGATCCCAATACCTATATTAGGGCTTTTTCCACCTTGAGTTTTTAGGTCAAAATCCTCCCCCATTGATAATTACCCATAAATCTTAGTTCTATGGATCGAAAAATGGATAAGGGGAGTGAAATACTTACCTTTAGCACCAAAATAGTGGAAAACCGTCAAGAAATCGCCTGGGGTCATCTCCTAGTTCTCAAGAATGAAACTTACAGAAAATAACATTTTTGGTGTTTAATTCAGACTTAATTCGCGATTGGCCTTCCATAGCGGGACCCAACCCACCACAACTGCCTCGTCCCAGCAGAAATTATCCCGCCCTGGCAGTTTGCACGGAAACAGGGAGTCAAATGTCGAGTTTTGAACACCCATTTCTCAACACACCTTCAACCCATGATACTCAAAAACTACCCGTTCATGCTAAGATCAGTTTCGGGAGTTCTACTCGCCCGATTTTAATTTCGTAAAGTTGTACGGGTTATTTAATGTCTTATGTATCAACTCATGTGATCTGATTCATTACCAGACTTCCTAGACCTCTCATGACTCTGATGTCAGCCAAATCTGGACTAGGCTAGGAATTCTCGAGTTACTACTAAAAAAAATAGTAGCCCAAAAATTTTGTGACGACTCTTGTTACAGAGTTTCACCAAAGTCCAATACGACTTCTCATATTATTGCATTCTAACTTCTACAAGTGACGACTCTTGTATACTTTTTAAAAATAAATATCAATAAATTAACCAAATTGTACGGATATTCAAAGGAAGGAGAAACTTGTTCAACCTTTTGTTACAACAATCTCAAGATACTACATATATTTGATATTCAAGGGAAGGAGAAGATTTTTTAAACTTTTATCACAACGATAATATAGGTAATACTAAATTCAGAAAACATGAAGATTAAGGAAGCATCCTCTTGATTCGTGAGGTTGGCAGAGGATAGAATAATTGCTCTTCAACACCAGTTTTCCACCTCCCGAAATATCAAAAATACATAACAGTTAACAATGCACATAAGTTATATTTCACATCATCACTAGTAAAAACAATTTAGATGTGAGAAACAAGGAAAATCAGCAAAACCAAATTGTACCAAAGTTCCTCGCACTGGGCTGCAAGTGTTCGATAAGGATGAAGATCTATAAGTTGGATCCTTCCTTATCTAAATTTTAAGATTAGGGGGCATGGATCCAAGAATCAAAATGGGTGCCAATACAAAATAAAATAACTGGAAATTGATATTAGTACTAATTTTATTAAACAAAACAACTGACAAATAAAAAAGGTGATGGTCTAGACTAAAAACAGCTTGATATATCTAGCGATATTGATTTGTGATTATGCGAAAGAGCTGCTTTTTTAAGCCAGCCAATGATGTGCGAGTTACCCCATCTACTCATACTGCTATGTCAAAGTATTATTAATTTTTGAATAACAACACCTCATACTATACCAGTATCACATAATCCCAAACGAACCCTCTATTTACGTCAAGGATTGAAGCTTTGATTTGTCCCAATCATCTTTTTGCTCCCTCTTGGATTACAAGCTCACGCTACTGAGCTCAGCGATATACAGTGTTTGTTAAGTTCTTATAAATGTTTGTATTCGTCTTCTGCCACCGGCGTGGGACAAAGACACACTAAATTCTACAGTGAATGTTTTAGCATGTACAATGATATGCCTAGCAAGTCAATATCACATATGATGTAGGATTTAGTTTGTCTTGTCCCACACAGGTGGCATAAGACAAATACAAACATTTAATAAGAACTCAACAGACACTATATATCCCTGAGCTCAATAGTTGGCTTGTTTTCTTGCGTCATTCATTAGACAATCCAAGTTATAATCCACAATCACAGAGTCACTAAGTAACGAACTAACAGAGTAGTTCTTAAGAAAGTATTGATATCCCTCATTAGGGAGGTGCTTATAGGTAAACACAAGGCTATGCTATGTGCAATCATTGTTATCAGCAAGATTTGATATTTCTTAAGATGATTCTTGATAAATTTAGGGCTCAATATTAAAGAAAGCCAAGATTTTGATGCAGACCTGAATTTCGAAGGGTATTTTACTAGAAGCCTTAACAGGATTTCAGCGACGAGTTCTGATGGCAGAGTATGGATTGAATGGGCAATGATTTTGGCTATGAAGACTTCAACTTTTTCAAAAGCCATTTTGAAGTTCTGTTGTGGAGGCAACTATTTTTCCACAAATGAAGACCTATAAAGAAGGGACAGTAATATTTTGGGCTCTGAATTCTAGTTGTTATTTTTCTTTAAAACTTGGAACTATAGCCAAAGTTTCAGCTCATTATCTATTTGGTCTATACTTAAATCTTAACCTTGTTCTTGCTTCATTTGGAAAGACTAGAAAGTTGAAATGTTAAAATTTGATTTGTTGCAAATGTCGTAAAATTTTCGACTAAGTAATATATTAAAAGAATTGAAAATATTTAGAGTAGCTCATATCAAAATTTGAAGACAAGTTTAGACGAGATTTGAGTTGGATGTCCATTATAATCCGCTATAAAAGAGCTTCGAAGCTAAAATTTGACCTACACCAAACATGAATCGTTTAGAGTGGATAATATATAATCAAAACATCAAGAGGAGATAATGCAAAAATTTTAGGATTGTTTAGAAGAGATTTGAGTTGGATGTTTATTAAAATCTGCCATTAAAGAGCTTTGAAGCTCAAATTTGAAATTCGACCTGCCACAAACGTAAATCATTTTGAGTGGATAATATGCAATCAAAGCATCGAGAGGAGCTCATATAAAAAATTCATGACGGTATAGAGGAGATATGAATTTGTTGGAATTAAAAAAAATAATACAACTCGTGATGACGAAGATAAATAAATGCAATGTATTAATATCATATAACAATTTATACGAATGTATATCTTTGAGACATAGTTACATGTCATATATACATGGTTATACGCTATTTATATTATATAAAATGCATTACACACACATGTGGCTATTTTAGTTTAAAAGATCTTTGGCCAAAAAGTATGTTACGATTATGTTGTATCAATATCTTAAAAAAGGGCTTCTTCTGTAAATTAACTGATTGCTTCCATAATTCTAATTCCAATGTCGTTTGATGCCTTTGCGACTAAATATTTTATAAATTAGGTAAGCTACCCGTGGGTCGTGCAGTTATTGACTATTCAATTCATAACGTACAAATTTTTATTGTTAATAAAGATTAAAAAATTTCCTAGTTAGAGATAGTGAATAATGAAAATAAAGATTTTGAATCAAACCAACGTGAATCTATGCAGTAACACAAAGAGACTTGTGCATTTTATAGAGTTTTTCAACTCAGAGGCCCATGTAAGACATAATTGTCGTAAAATCAGGTTATTTACACCAATTATTAATAGTAAAAAATACATCTAAACTATCCCAGACTTTTGAATTTCATACCTAAACTATCACTAAATAATTTGAGTCTTCATCAAATAATTACTTGACTTCATTTGTTAAATTTGATGGTAACTATTTAAAAGCAAAAAGATTGAGTGGAAAGTGGAAACTCATATTTAGAGGTAGATGTTTTTGGATTGGATATGAAAAGGTCGATTTGATTTTTTTTATTTTTAGATTCAAGAAATTAAAATCCATATATGTTTGGATTTGATTGGTTTTATAAGTTCGATTTCAAATTAATCAGTATGATGAGTTTCTTATTCTTGTAAAGTGTATCAGCTACTCTTGTTCTTTTGTTTCACTGTTCAGTACGGAGTGTATTAGTTATAGCTAGTTGATAGTTAAAGGATTACAACTGACTTATTGTTATGAGTCTTGTAACAGAGTGAGAGGGATAAAGAGCTTAATCTGAAGATTACTGTAGTCTGTAATCATATCATTGCTCTATTGTTTAGTGAAGTTGTTGTGAAATCCTACGAGGTAGTTCGTCTAGGAAGTTTCAACGTAAATATATCGTGTAAATGGTGTGATGATCTTTACATACTATCTTATAGTCCTATATCCTTTATTCTTAGTAATTCTCATTCAAGGACTTGCTACATTGACTTGTGGTGGATTCACACAATCCATCACTTGGCTACAACTCTAAAGTTAAATTTTCAGAATAGCACAATAGATTGCATGATGATTATAGAGTCACACTTGAAATGCATTAAACAATGGTGGCTTTCATCTTTCCCTCGGTGAAACACAACCGCTGCACCTAAAGTTTTTAGCATTTCATATTCGAAATATATAACAGAATATATCTGAGCAGTAATCATACAAATCCATGTCCAATATATTATGCTGCCAATTATTGATAACGAGTAACCCGTTCGTGCTGTCATCGCATTAAGTAGGGCTGAGTGTCAGAGTAATAATCCTCCTAATGAAAACAACTCCTAAATAAAAAGGGAAACGAATTAAGGGAAGTTCTGTTCAGTTACACGTCTTCAATCCACGAGACCGACATACGGACCGTCGATGGATCTACGGTCCGTAAGTCCCTTCCGTCAGTCAGGACTTAGAAAATATTTCAGCTTCCAAAAATCAGCTTCTCTGAAGCAAATGACGGACCAACAGTACGGACATTACATCGATCTATTGTCCGTCAATTCCCTTCGTAGCTCCACACTTAGAATCTTCAAAAATCAGGTACTGGAACCCTCGCAGTATTATTCTACGGATCAACAGTACGGTCCGTAGATCAATCTACGGACCGTCAATTGACGTCGTGGTTCCACACTTGGTCAGATTTCCGTGATTCATCCTCCATGCCTTGCCTGCTGATCTACGGTCATCACCTACGGACCGTAAATGGACCTACGGTCCGTAGATCACCTCCGTGAATGCCTTTCTTCTGCATTTCTTTCAGCTGTCTCTACACTTCCGCACCTGAATGTCTTTCCTGCAAAACATGATAAAAACACATCAAAACCAATATAAAAGGGCCTTAGACACACACAACTTGTAAGTGAAACGTATTAGAAATACCGTAAACTCACGGTATATCAACACCCTCATCTTAAATTCGTTGTTTGTCCTCAAGCGACACACTACAACTCTAAACGACACTTGTATAGAAGCAAGCATATCCAGCACAAGCAGTCACATGGCTCTCTACCCCCCTAATTGTTGGGGTGCCCATTTCTTCTCTTAGACTCGACAATCTAATTAATGTGGTTCATACCATGACATAGATCGACCAACTGACACACAACATACCCTTTCTCACTATCACCAAGATACCAACTTTCCGATAATGTAACTAGTGCCCTTACTTCAAACGAAATCCCCTTTTTCCTAGAATGACTGGCATTCATGGTACAAGGATTTATTCAACACTCACACTCAGAAGTAATTTCAAAAATAGTTAGTGCTCAATGCCATAAGCTTGCCCTTATTTTCATTGCTTAGACTTTCCAAAATAGACTCTAGGATCACTATAGGACTTTCTTGGCTTGTAACGTAGGCTCAGGCTCAGGTGTGGTACATTTGGGTGTTGTTTAGTGACTTTCTGCCCTCTTTGACATTTCACTGGGCTTTCAACCTCTTTTTGCCCTGTTTCTGCCATACAATCGTTTTACTTTCTTTCCCTTTATTTTCTTCAACCACGAATGTGACTTCAGGTTTTGTAGCTCATTTTATTTTATTGTTATTTTATTTTTAGCTTTCAACAAGTCACATCCTTTCTTTTCTATCTTTTCATCATCACTCTTTACCTACCCAATTTTCTTTCAGTCCCCTGTTTCATAGACACCCTCAACTTATGGATTTTCCATTAGTTGAGGTACACAATACCCGATGTCGGGTCAGGGCCAAGATTTGAGGTTACTTTTTACATTATCCACCTTCAACTTAGGCCTTCGGCCTAGGTTGAAGTACATATTTTCAAGGAGGGACCGAGACCAACATAGTAGATTATGGGAAAGTGAGTTCAGGGTTTAAGAAGAAATGGTTTAATTTTAAGCTCAAACTATTCGGATCAAAGGGAGCATTTATTTCATTTGGTTGTATCCTTCTTTTAGGCGATTTGTGGAATTTTCAGAACAATGGCCTATGATCACTTCTTAACTTCTAGATTGAATTGTCTTAGCAGGACTAACCAGGCAAGTTCTAGTTATGCACAAAAACTGTTTGAACACTCAACGATTCTCACACACTCTTGGCACATAGTTCCATCATCAGGTTATCAGATTCCCCAATTCAATTTTCAGCTTAAGTCATGCTCACGAGTTGGTTCATGATCATGTCATACTCAGAACCAGCACATTCAACTAATCGTAGCCTATAACTTCTAGCATGCATCCCAAAATCTGACAGGTATCATTTTAAAGTCATCATGCTTCATTCTGTATCATGCTTCTACATATACAATCCTACGACATGCTGGTTCAACAAAAATTAAACAGTCCCTTGGGGAAAAAGAACACAGGCAAGAAAACCCTAAGAGGGGATTTATGTGTTAGGTTAGATTTCACCCTATCACTCATAATTCATTTACCCCACCCCCAAAAAAAAACAGATGCAGTTGTCCCAAGTGCATACATAAACATTTAAAGAAAAATGGAATGGTTGAAGCAAACCTGTGGCGCAAAGCGCCGGCGAATCATCAACAAGCAGGGGGGTCCAGTTTCCCGGAACCCACTGGAACATCAGTAGGGGCACCCTCAGTAATGTCCACCTCAGAAATCCTAGCACCCTCAGTAGTGCTCTCTATCAACTGCTCCGCACCATCAGTGGTGCTCACCAAGTCCCTCAAAATAAGCTGAACATCTGCAACTGGGGCAGAGCTCGATGCACCGGCAGCTCTCTCACGCACCCTCCATTGGCGCAATTATTCGTCTGCAATCTAAACCCTCCTAGCCTCCTTCTCCTGCCGACGTTGTCTCTTCTGAGCTTTCTCTTCCTCCGTGCGATGAGGGCGGTGCCGCTTGCCCTTGGCATGTGTCGGTGCAGGCCCCTCCTCGGCGGTCCCACTGAATAGAGCCTCTAGCACTGTATCATCAGCCAGTGCAGTAGGAGCAGCCTGAGTCTCAACTGAAGGTGCAGCAAGAAGGGCATCAACGTCAGTCCGGAGACTAGCTAAGTCAGCCTACAAAGCAAATAGATCTATGCCCGGAGCTGATCGCTCGAGGAAGCGCAACTCAAAGGCATCAAGGCGCTTATTAACAGCCTGGACCTTCCGCTCCATCATCCCTTCCATTCTGCGCTCCATTCTAGCCTCAGACTCGGCAATCGACTTTTGCATCCACGGCTGGATGTGATGTAGCAGTGTGGCCATCTGTGCCTCTAACTTCTGTACTGTGGCCATCGGGACAACTGTCGCTCCTAACTGTGGTTTGGACCGGGAAGAGCTAGGAGACATACTAGCTGCCTGAGAAGAGGAGCCTGGGTCAGCGTCGACGTGGTCTGGGATAATGGGGTGACCGCCCTGTGCCTGCCCCACTGTGTCTGCAAGATCGGGACCCAATGGAGGTACCTCGATCTGGGTCTCTCTGCGAGGTGCTGCCACATTTGCCTCATCTCGAATAAGGCCGATGTCCAATGCCCCTATAGGATGGACTAAATTGTCGCAATGCCAGATCGGCACTCCAGATTCCCTGCACAAATGAAAAATCAGACATGGGAAGGGGTAAGTAGTGGAGGTCCTGAAGGCCCTTTCGTGAATTTCTGTCAGCAGCATGCGGGCAAAGTCGATCTCGATGCATGCTACCAATGCTGCAACCATGACCGATGTGTCCCAAGTGACGTGATTATCAGCTTTAGTCGGTGACACTCTGTTCCGTACAAGCAGCCAGAAGAACTTGGCCACAAAAGTTAATGTGGCCTTTCGGATCCCCAACCGTGGAGCGGCGACCCATTCCGCACGCTCGCCATCTGCATCAATGTATCTGGCCAACCATAATATAACAGCCTCTCGCTGTTCAGCGTTCCTCTGGAAAGCACCACTCCGTACGATGTCTCATCGGTAGTCGAACTCTGAAGTGTTAAGAGACCAAGAGTGAGCCGTGGTAGGACCATAGAAAAAAAGACTAATGGTGGCAGGTGATATGTCCACCGGACAACCCCGGACCATAGTGGAAGTGAGAGGGTCTTGGGCTAAGGGCTTTGAGCTTTTGGTAATCGAACCGCGGAGAGTTGCGGCATATGAGGCATAGAACTCTCACACCATCTCCTCACTATACGTCCCTGGGTCTCGAGCCATCCAGTCGCAATTGTGAAAGTTAAACAACCGGTGGATTTCTGGGACAGTGTGCAAGCTCCCTCTGAGAAATCTACTCTTCTCTGTAATAATTTGGGCCATTTTCTGTTTGTCATTGATCATCTTGGCATCCCTATATATTTGCCATTGGTCCTCTACGCACCATCTATTAGGCTCGCCAGCTACTGGAGTGGGTTCATCATTCCGTGGTACCGGTATGGACTCCGAGCTCGTTGCCTCATCAGACGAGGCTGATTGGTCATTCTCACCAAATGTTGTGGCTGATTTAGCACTGGACCCTGCAGCATGGTCAGGCTCAGATCCTAAAGGATGGGCAGACTCGGAGCCTAAAGCATGGTTGGACTCAGGTCCAGAGATAGACCCCTCTGAACTGGAAGCAGCCCCAGTTGGTGACCCGATCAATGTGTGCTCCTCATCAGACTGGGAGACAGTGACTACATCGGGAAGCACCTTCCGGGGGGTGCCTCTGGGTGCAGCGCGAGAAGTCCTAGAGTTGAGAGGCACATAAGTTGGATCAGTGTCGGCATCTGTGTCCTCATCAATTAACCGGAAACTAGTGGCAATAGATTTGGACTTGCCCCGTTTTGAGTAGGTGACCATCTTCTTGGGTGCCATCGTACCTGCGGGAATGATATTAGTGCTAAAACTAACCATATGCAGCAAAAGAAACTTTTAGAATTGGTAACTACCCTCAACTAAGTCTACAAAAAAAATTTGACAGATGGTACAGTGGTCATCCACGGAGGAGAACTACGGTCCGTAGACTGATCTACGATCCGTTGATCGCTTTCGTGGATCAAGGAGCCTGACATATAGGTCGCAGATAAAAACCACGGAAGTGCAGAACGGTCCGTAGATGGATCTACGGATAGTAGTCCACCGCCGTGGTTTAACACTTGGTGAAAATTTTCATGTGCATCCAGTTACGAACCCCATCTACGGTCCGTAGATGGATCTACGGTCCGTAAGTCCCTTCCGTCAGTCAGGACTTAGAAAATATTTCAGCTTCCAAAAATCAGCTTCTCTGAAGCAAACGACGGACCAACAGTACGAATCTTAGATCGATCTATTGTCCGTCAATTCCCTCCGTAGCTCCACACTTAGAATCTTCAAAAATCAGGTACTGGAACCCTCGAAGTATTATTCTACGGATCAATAGTACGGTCCGTAGATCAATCTACGGACCGTCAATAGACGCTGTGGTTCCACACTTGGTCAAATTTCCAAGATTTGTCCTCCATGCCTTGCCTGCTGATCTACGGTCATCACCTACGGACCGTAAATGGACCTACGGTCCGTAGATCACCTCCGTGAATGCCTTTCTTCTGCATTTCTTTCAGCTGTCTCTACACTTCCACGCCTGAACGTCTTTCCTGCAAAACATGATAAAAACACATCAAAACCAATATAAAAGGGCCTTAGACACACACAACTTGTAAGTGAAATGTATTAGAAATACCGTAAACTCACGGCATATCAACACCCTCAGCTTAAATTCGTTGTTTGTCCTCAAGCGACGCACTACCACTCTAAACGACACTTGTATAGAAGCAAGCATATCCATCACAAGCAGTCAGATGGCTCTCTACCCCTCTAATTGTTGGGGTGCCCATTTGTTCTCTTAGACTCGAAAATCTAATTAATGTGGTTCATACCATGACATAGATCGACCAACTGACACACAACATACCCCTTCTCACTATCACCAAGATACCAACTTTCCGATAATGTAACTAGTGCCCTTACTTCAAAAGAAATCCCTTTTATCGTAGAATGACTGGCATTCATGGTACAAGGATTTATTTGACACTCACACTCAGAAGTAATTTCAAAAACAGTTAGTGCTCAATACCATAAGCTTGCCCTTATTTTCACTGCTCAGACTTTCCAAAATAGACTCTAGGATCACTATAGGACTTTCTTGGCTTGTAACGTAGGCTCAGGCTCAGGTGTGGTACATTTGGGTGTTGTTTAGTGACTTTCTGCCCTCTTTGACATTTCACTAGGCTTTCAACCTCTTTTTGCCCTGTTTCTGCCATACAATCGTTTTACTTTCTTTCCCTTTATTTTCTTCAACCACGAATATGACTTCAGCTTTTGTAGCTCCTTTTATTTTATTGTTATTTTATTTTTAGCTTTCAACAAGTCACATCCTTTCTTTTCTATCTTTTAATCATCACTCTTTACCTACCCAATTTTCTTTCAGTCCCCTCTTTCATAGATACTCTCAACTCATGGATTTTCCATTAGTTGAGATACACAATACCCAATGTCGGGTCAGGGCCAAGATTTGAGGTTACCTTTTACATTAGCCACCCTCAACTTAGGCCTTTGGCCTAGGTCGAAGTACATATGTCCAAGGAGGGACCGGGGCCAACATATTAGATTATGGGAAAGTGAGTTCAGGGTTTAAGAAGAAATGGTTTAATTTTAAGCTCAAACTATTCGGATCAAAGGGAGCATTTATTTCATTTGGTTGTATCCTTCTTTTAGGCGATTTTTGGACTTTTCAGAACAATGGCCTATGATCACTTCCTAACCTCTAGATTGAATTGTGTTAGCAGGACTAACCAGGCAAGTTCTAGTTATGCACAAAAACTGTTTGAACACTCAACGATTCTCACACACTCTTGGCACATAGTTCCATCATCAGGTTATCAGATTCCCCAATTCAAGTTTCAGCTTAAGTCATGCTCGCGAGTTGGTTCATGATCATGTCATACTCAGAACCAACACATTCAACTAATCGTAGCCTATAACTTCTAGCATGCATCCCAAAATCTGACAGGTATCATTTTAAAGTCATCATGCTTCATTCTGTATCATGCTTCTACACATACAATCCTAAGACATGCCGGTTCAACAAAAATTAAACAGTCCCTTGGGGAAAAAGAACACAGGCAAGAAAACCCTAAGAGAGGATTTATGTGTTGGGTTAGATTTCACCCTACGGTTTAAAACAAGAAGAAACTAAGATAGACTTAGTAAAGTATCTCGTAGAGTTCCAATGCTTTGAAAAGAGGGCTTGTCTATAAGTTAAGGAACATGAGTAGGATGACCTAAAGAAGTACTTAGTATGAGTAGTAGTATAGGATGCTACTCATGCCTTGCACAAGTATGACTAAAGGTTAAATTATGAGTGTTGTCTTACATGAGTGATGCTTGATGGATTGTTGCTATAGATGCCTTCCAAGATAGGATTAACTAGAGGTGATAATTCCTTTGTTAACATGAAGTAAGCTCATAGTAAGACTAAAAGGAGGGTGAATATGACTAAGATGATTTTAAGGCTATGTTTAGTGTGTAGGGTAGTATGGGATGCTTTTCATGCATTGCACAAGTGTGTCTTGAGGTTCCTTAGGAGTAAGTTATCATTATGGTTGAAAGACTTATGGCTTAACCATGCACATAGACTATGATTAAGATGACTAAAAAGGAATAGTTGGCTTGGGTGGTATTATGGGATGCTATTCTTGCCTTGCACTTGTATGCTTATGAAGTTACATGAGAAAAGTGCTATTATAGTATGGATGACCAAGGGTCAACTATGCTTATGGTATTATGACTTATCTCATATGCTCATTAACTGTGTCTTATGTTGACTTATGTTTGTTTATATGATGCTTATGTTGGAGACCATGCTATGACTGTAATATTATGCCATGACTATGTTATTATCTATTATGTTTATGTCTTATGCTAGCTAACCATTTGAGATGTTCCTATGTTGTATGCTAGGTCAAGTCAAGTCTCCATTCTTCTAAGGTTTATGGTCTTTGTAATAAAGGTATGATGGCTTATTCATCCATGGAATCCTTTCATCCATAGTGCCTCATGTTTTCCCAGATTCTTGTTAGGGTTTCTTCTAATGTTATGGTTTATGATCTAATTGAGTGGATTATGGCTGTTTATGATTTTTTATTATTGAATTAATAGAATTACATGTTTATAGGATGGATTTACATGCACCCATTCCTAACCCTTGTTTTTAACCTAGAATTGACAAAATTGGGTGTCACTTCCCGAGGCTACCTCCTTTACGTAAACACAGGACCTAGGATAATGAGTGACTCCAAACTAAGCCTGAGCTGGCATATCATAAGCATACTAAAATATAATAAAACAAGAAGATATTTTGCGGAAGATATAAACATGAGATAAACTAAAATGATGGGGAATACCCAAACTAAGTCTAAATATATGAAATGTACTAGGAGTTCATTAAAAACTGAAAGATCAAACTCAAAACTAAAGTTGACTCTAAAACTATCTGTGAAATATAACCTCTAATTAACTAGAGATGCTGGGATATGTCCCCAACTGACTCTAGCAAAACTGAAACTGAAATAAAAGACTGAACATAAAAGAAGCATGTCTATCATCCTCGAAGAATGAAGACTCAACACTGTTAATATTGAATATCGATCAGGAACCGATCTACACGTGAACAAAATGCTCAGGACCTGAACCTATATCATGAAAAGATATAGCGCAGAGTATGCATCTGTACTGGAAATGTACTTTGCAAGCATGATAGGATAAAGCTGAGATATGCAAAACTGAACAAAACATAGTAAACAATGATATAATCTAAACATGATGAAATACTGAAACATACTAAACATGAACTAAACTGAATGTAATGACCAAGTACATACCATGCTGAAACTAAATACTGAAATGTAACTGATAACTTGGTCAAAGGCACTAAAGTCGGACTATGGGAGCTACTAATAACTGACATACAACCATGTGAGCTAAACATGGAGTCCGATGTATACGCCTCATCGAGAATACCCAATATTCCTTGCGAGAGTATAAAGGCATGATTGACGTGATCACTAATATATTGCCCACAAAGAGGACTTATAAACCTAAAAGGGAACGTAATTTTGCGACTATGAGGGTGACTTACCATAGTACAACTCGGCATTAAGCCTACTCCCAACTAGAATGTGTACAATACAACACAACTGAAATAAACTGGATATCTCAATATTCTGACATGCTAACTGAAAATGTAACATTAAGTACTGATAATGAAAACAATTTAAAACTGAGGCATGTGTAACTCTTGTTCTGACCAAGCATGTGTAATTCATGAACTAAGAGAATCTACACAACTAGGGCCCTGAGTTTCATGCAAGGAACTAAACAAAATTGTAACGAAAAGCATAAAAATCTGATTAAGATTACTCTAACAGCTAAATCGAAACAATTATCTGAAGTTCTAGAAATCCTAGGTCTAAATAAGATATAGCGAATCAAGAATCTGACTGAATTCTAGGGACCTTGTGGATAAAAGGAATCCACTAGTGAAATCCCACATACCTGGCGATGAATTTCACGGAGAAATCTTTCTATTTCGGGGCTTAAACTGAAAGAAAGTTCCTCCGTTCTTGGAGAGGGTTTGGTCAACTGTCACTTCTCATTTTGCTCTTGTTTGATCGTTTTTTTTGGAGAATGAATTGATTATGGTAAGTTCTGAATTAGTTACTAGGCTTAAACTGACCAAAACGATGTAGTTTAGGTGCCCAATGCATACGGGGAAACACTAAATGACCCTTGACTTAAAAATTATCAAGGCCATCGATGGGCCTGACCGATGGTCCTTGGACTGACCGATAGCCCGTCCTGTCAGTCTGTCGATTGGCTGTCAGGGAAGGGTGCTGAAGGCCATTATCCACGAACCTGGACAATAGACCGTGGTCTAACCTGCGATCCGTAGGTCTTTCCGTGGGTTGAGACTTGGCTGAAATTCTATGGGTTTCTGGGGAAGAGTTGCAGGTGGCCAACCACGAACCCCCACGTATGATCCGTGGGTCAACCTACGGTCCGTAGGTGGCCTCCATTGCTGGCACCTGCAACTTCAGAAAATTAGCATTGCCTAATTTAGAATCTGGGGTGTTACAGTGGGTTTTATGCCATGAAAGGGGAATAAAGGATTTAGAGATAATCTTCTAGGATTGATGAAATACATGACAGATTGCTTAAAATTTAAGCATGTAGTAATGAATTGCTTTAAGAGTAGAACATGTAGGAATGAATTGAACTAGATTGAAGTATATATGATGAGTCGTGATTATTAATTCTTGAGATTGAGCTTATATGATTAAGTATGATTATATTTGCTTAAGAATGAAACATGTGATTAAAATGTCTTGTGATCTAGGCATATGTGATGATTATGAAGAAGTATTGCTTTGAGAGTGAAACTTATATGATTGATGAATTGTAGATAGGATTGCTGTGGAAGGATTCACCACATGACCTATATTATGAGTATATGAGATTATGCATGTCTTATAGAATCTATGTAAATGCTTGAAGAACACTTTGAGAGTAAAGTGTCAATGATTATGATATTGATGTTGTGTTGCTTGAAAGGACATTCATATGAACACATATGAACTTTAATGTGAGAGGTTTCTCACATATAATGATTCGAAGTTGAAATTTTTACTCACCTTAAATGAATCAAAGCATGTATGAACTGTGATAGCTTGAAGTAGTGATAAGGTATCCCTTCATGAGTAGCTTGACTTGCTAATACAAGACCATGCATGGTAGCTTGAGTAGTAGATCTCATGGATAGCCTTGGATTGAGATAGTGCACCCTTCCAAAGGTTAGCTTTATTTATCATAGGAGGATGCTTGTATGATAGCATGACTTGGTAAGGCAAAACAATTTCATTGGTAGCTTGGATTGAGTAATAGTACCCTTTCTTGAGTAGCTTGGACTTGCTTGAGAGGATTATTTCCATGACAACTTGGTTTAGGATAATGAGGTCCTTTTCCTTGGTAGCCTTGAATTGGTGAATCGTAACCATTCATGAGTATTGATGTGTCTTGGACAAGTAAATAAGTACTCTTCCACAACTAGTATGAACATGAGGGACTAATCCCTAAAACAAAGTAGCCTAGTATAATGAAAGAATCTTTACCTCAAGGAGGTATTGTAAGTGTATTTATATATGAGATTGATTATTTGATGATACTTTAGCTTAGATTTTCAATTGAGTTACTTTCCTTGACATGTATGACTAGAGGTTGAAGGTATATGTAATGAGTAAGAAAAAGTGAGTTTACTTGAGAAGTGTTCCTCTTATGATATGATGATTTATGTGCATTGAATATGCTTATAACTTATGTGGCAATCTCTTATGATTGTGGTATATGTCTTATGTAGACTAATGCCAATGTTATGCTTATGTTAATGATTTATGCTAGCCATCATATTTAGTACTTCTTTGTACTAACACATACTCTTGCCTACATTCTTATCAAATGTAGGGTCTGACGATATTGACTTTCATCCCCGTGGCTAGGTTCATAGTAGAGCAAGGAGTGAAGATTTTGTGAGTTCTTATAGCATCGAGGGTTTGGTCACCTTTCCTTTCTGTCTTTCATTTTATGAGTAGAACTTTTGTATGGGTTGGGTCCCTAAGATTATTCAGGTATTAGATGGTTTGAGACAAGTGCAAAGATTTCCGCTTCGTTTTTTGA
Organism: Solanum gracilifrons; assembly: GCA_029582605.1. Taxonomy (NCBI): domain Eukaryota; kingdom Viridiplantae; phylum Streptophyta; class Magnoliopsida; order Solanales; family Solanaceae; genus Solanum; species Solanum gracilifrons. Next base: position 106,146 of record JAJOOH010001114.1, on the reverse strand, counting down.
GACTTTGATTGTATTGGAAATTGTTTTAAATTTATACACCCTTTTGAATTATCTTATGTTATGATAGCTAAGTTGTTTGTATGAGGCGTAACAGGGTCTTGTATTACATATAGGGTCTACCCGTAGGTCGTGACAAACTTGGTAATCAGAGCACAAGGTTTATAATGGTTTTAGGATGTTTCAAACAACGTCTAGTAGAGTCTTGTTCATAAGTATGAACTGCGCCACATTTATGAATGAGAGGCTATTAGATGTTTAGGAAGCTTCACTTCTTCATTACTCTATGTCGTGCCATAGAGTCTAACTCTCTTAGGTCTTTCTCCTAATCCATACCCGATGATTTTCAGGATATGACTACTATAAGGGCTAAGGCTAGAAAGAATGAGAAAGATAATATGAATCAAGAGGTTCCTAGTCAGGTTCCTGCCAAAGCTCCTCCTCAATCTCCGATTGAACCATTGAATGAGAATGTAACAAATGTGAAGTTTAGGTCGACATTCCAAGTGTTGGCTCAAGGCGTGACAGCATAATCAAATAGGGAAGTGGTAGCTCCCGTGAACCCAAATGTGGATACATCGGCTTTAAGAGTGAGGGATTTTATGAGGATGAACCCTCCAAAATTTTATGGCTCCAAATTGAGGAAGATCCTAAAGAGTTTATATATGAGGACTATAAGGTGTTAGAGATTATGGGGGTTACTTTTGCAAAGAAGGCATAATTGGCCGCTTACAACCTCATGAGGGGTGCACATGTTTGGTTTAATCAATAAAAAAAAGGTAGACCGGTAGGAATGGATCCAATAGAGTGGAAAAGGTTCAAAATCTTATTTCAGGATAGGTTGTTTTCTCTAGATATTAGAGAGGCTTTCTTCCTCGAGTTCATAAACCTTAGGCAAGGTAAAATGAGTTTTAAGGAATATGCGTTGAGATGTACTCAATTGATGAAATAAGCTCTGTCCCAAGTGGCCGACCCTAGCTAAAAAATGAGTAAGTTTATGTTGGGAGTGTTTGATTTAGTAGTGAAACAATATCGTACCGCCATTCTCATTGGTGACATGGATATTGCTCGACTTATGACTCATGCCCGACAAATTGAAGAGGAGAATCTAAAAAGGAGAGTTAGGGAGAAAAAGAGTTCTATAAATGATGATGAAAATTCTCTCATGTATGGTCCGATGGACATGGCCGACCTAAGTATCGACAGAGGTTTTTTGGGCAAGACTCCTCCAATGCTCCTAAGTATAGTGAAGATAGGGTGCCTAACCGTAAACTTCTAGGAATTAGTAGTGAATACCTATGGCCTACTTGTGCTAGACGTGGAAAGATAATTGAGGGAAGATGTTTAGCCGAAATGGAGGGTAGCTTTAGTTTTGGTGAAAGTGGCCATAAGATGACTAATTGTCCAAAGATTAAGGCTAAGGAAATAGAGGGTTAGAAAGTTGCTCCTAGTGGTTCAGATGGGAATGCTCCGAAGAAATATAGGTTCTATTCTCTCCAAGCCAGAGGTGAACAAGATTGTCCTTCGAATGTTACTCCTTGAGATACTTGCATGATAGCATGACTTAGTAAAGACAAACTATTTAATTTGTAGCTTGGATTGAGCAATAGTACCCTTCCTTAAGTAACTTGGACTTGCATGAGCGGATGCTTTCCATGATAGGTTGGTCTTGCATACTGAAGTGCTTTTCATTGGTAGCCTTGAATTAGTGAATCGTAACCCTTCATGAGTAATGATGTGTCTTGGACTAGTAAAGAAGTACTCTTTCATTACTAGTATGAACATAAGGGACTAATACCAAAATCAAAGTAGCCTAGTATGATGAAACAAGCTTTACTTCAAGGAGGTATTGTAAGTATGTTAAAATATGAGATTGATGTATGATGATAGCTTAGCTCGGATTGTTAATGGAGTGTTTTTCCTTGACATGTATAACTAGAGGTGGATGACCTATGTATTTAGTAATAACAAGTTTAGGCTATTTGAGAACTGTTCCTCTTATGATATGATGATTTATGTGCATTTAATATGCTTGTGACTTATGTGGCTATGTCTTCTAATTATGGTATATGTCTTATGTTGACTAATGCTTATGTTATGCTTATGTTGATAATTTTTGCTAGCCATCATATTTAGTACATATTTGTACTAACGCATACTCTTGCCTACATTCTTATCAAATGTAGGGTCCGGCGATATTAACTTTCATCCCCGTGGCAAAGGTTCATAGTAGAGCAAGGAGTGAAGATATGGTGAGTCCTCACAACATCGAGGATTTTGTCACCTTTTCTTTATTGTCACTCCCTAGGCTACCCTCTTGGCGTAAACACGTGACTTAGTATCCTGAGTGACCCCAAGATAACCTTGCTAGCATATCATAAGCATACTAAAATAACTGAAATAAGTATTGTGCGGAAGCTTAAACATGAGATAAACTGAAATGATGGGGAATACCCAATCTAAGTGTGAATATATATAAATATTGAGCGAGAGTTAAGACAATGAACTATAACTCAAACACTAAAGCTGAATCCATCTATGTCTGAAATAAAACCTCTAACTGACTAGAGATGATGGGACATCCCCCCAGCTAACTCTAGAAAATACTGAAAATTGAAATGAAAAGACTAAATATAGAAACATGTCTATTGTCTTCAAAATATGAGGACTCACTAGTGAAGCTGCTGAACTGAAGATCGGGAACCAATTTATACGTGATCTGAATGTTGAGGACCTGAACCTACATCATGAGAGGATGTAGCACAGAGTATGCGTCACTACTTGAAAGGTACTGAGCATGCAAGAAAGAATAAAGCTGAATAAAATATATAACTGAACAAAGAGATAAAGAAATGATATTATCTAAACATGATAAATATGCTAAACATGCTTTGTATGAACTAAGTGAATGTAGTGACCAAGTTTATAACATACTGAAACTGAATACTGAAGTGTAACTGATAACCTAGTCAATACACTAGAATTTGTCTCTGGGAGCTACTAATAACCAACATAAAACCACTTGAGCTAAAAGTAGATTCCGATGTATACGCCACATCGATAGGACCCAATATACCTTTCCCAGGGTGTAGACACATGGCGCTAGCATAATAACTTAATATAATGCCCACAGAGGGGACTTACTTACGGGGCACGTAGTTTTGGGACTATGAGGGTGACAGACTCTAGTCCAACTCGGTATTAAGCCTACTCCCAATAGAATGTCTAAAATACAATATAACTGAAATAAACTTGATAGCTCGTTATTCTGAAATGCTAACTGAAAATGCAATATTAATGTACTGATAATAAAACATTCTTAACTGGAGCATGTATATCTATGCAAACTGACCTAGCAAGTGTCATTGATGAACTAAACGAATCTATACAACTAGTGTTCTGAGTTTCATGCAAGGATTGAGCAATATAGTTACAACAACATAATATTCTAATTAGGATTAATCTAACAACTAAATCACAACAATAATATGAAGTTCTAGCAACCCTAGGTCTAAACATAATTAAGGGAATCAAGATTCTAACTTAATTCTAAGGACCTAATGGGTGAAAGGAATCCACTAGTGCAATCCCACATACCTGGTGATGAAATTCACGGAGAAATATTTCGATTCTGAGGCTGGAACTGAAGAAAACCTTGTTGCATTCTTGGAGAGGGTTTGTCAACTCTATCTCTTTCTTTTTGTTCAACTAGATGAATTTTTGTAGAATGAGTTAACTAGGGTAAGTTCTAATTTAGTTACTATGCTAAAACTGACTAAAACGACATAGTTTAGGGGTTAAACGATGTAGTTTAGGGGTCCAACACATAAGGAAAAGACCAAAAAACCCCTAACTTAAAAGCTTCAGGGCTAACCGACGGATTGACTGACGAACCGTGGAGGGACTGACGGTCCTCCTGGTCAACCATCATTTGGCTTCAAAGACTGGACTCTTGGGGTCTCGATCCACGGACGAGGACCACGGCCCGTGGTCTGACCTACAATACGTGGGTCCGGTGGTGGGTCGACCCTTGGAACAATTTTCTGGCTTTTCTGGGGAGGGGTTGTAGGTGGCCAACCACGGACCCCACCTATAGTCCGTGGTCCCCTCTATGGTCCATAGGTGGCCCCATTGGTGGCACTTCTAACTTTTGAAATTTTCTGCATTTTTGATTTTCTAGAATATATGGTGTTACATTATCTCCCACTTGGGAATATTCTTCATTGAAAGAAGACTAAACTAGCTGAATATGGAGAGAAAGAGCTGAAATCCCTACCACAACATACTTGAAACTGAAATATGAGTGAACTAAGTTCCAAGGACATGCCAATACGCTGAAATGCAAGTATAGCTAAAGGAACATGATTCTAAGACTGATTCTACGCATGACTAACTGAAAGACTGGAGAGGAACCATTACCTGAAGCTGGAATGGATTCAAAAGGAAAGAGATGAGGATACTTGATCTTCATGGTTACTTTTGCTTCCCAAGTAGCTCCATCTACAGACTGAATCCTCCACAAAACCTTCCCTGACGCAACTTCTTTATTTTTCAACCTCGAACCTGACGATTAAGAATTTCAACTGGCACATCCTCATAAGTGAGACTATCTTTAACAACCACACTTTCCAATGGTACTATGGATGTTGGATCACCCACACACTTTTTCAACAATGAAATGTGAAAGAATGGATGCATTGTTGCTAGTTCAGCTGGTAACTCTAACTCATAAGCCACTTTTCCAATTCTTTTCAAAATCTTGTAAGGGCGTACATATCTAGTACTAAGCTTCCCTTTCTTGCCAAATCTCATCAATTCCTTCATAGGTGACACTTTTAGGAAAACCCAATCATCAATTTGAAAACTCTAAGTCCTTTCTCCTTACATCTGCGTAGGACTTCTGACGACTCTGGGATGTCTTAAGTCTATCCTTGATAAGCTGAACTTTTTACATAGCATCATGAACCGAATCTGGCCCTATCAAGGCTGCTTCACCTACTTCAAACCAACTGACTAGATATCTACTTCTACGCCTAGATAATGCCTCATTAGGGGCAATCTGAATGCTGGAATGGTAGCTATTATCGTAGGCAAACTCTATAAGAGGGAGAGGATCATCCCAAATACCCGTGAAGTTGATCACACAAGATCTCAACATGTCATCTAAGGTCTGAATGTCATGCTCTGCCTGACTATCCATTTGTGAATGAAATGTTGTGCTAAGATTAACCTAAGTACCACCTTTCTGAAATGATTCCAGAATTGAGAGGTAAATTGAGGACCTCATGCAACCTAACTATCTCATTAATGTAAAACTTGGCATAGTCCTCCACCGAATATGTAGTCTTAACAGCCAAAAAGTGTGTAGACTTAGTAACTTTGTCAACGATCACCCAAATGGAGTCATGCTTTCTATGGGTACAAGGTAAAATTCTCTTGAGTCATACCTCCTGGTTTCCGGTGTTCTACCTTCACTTGTTGACAATTAGGACACCTAACCACAAAATATGGTATATCCCTTTTTATGCCATTCAACCAAAAGACATCCCGCAGATCACGGTACATCATAGTGGCACCTGGATGCATAGAATACCTGGAGTTATGGGCTTCTGCAAGAATCTGTTGTCACAACTCATCCACGTTAGAAACACATAAATGACCCTTATAGCGAAGCACACCATCTCCCCTTGGGAGAAAACCTCAGCCATCTGCTGATGGACTGCACCCTTTAGTTCAAGCAATCTGGGATCAGTATCTTTATTTTCCTTAAACTCTGCTACAAATGATGACTGTAACCCATTATGAACTGTTACACCATTATCTGATATGCTCATGAGGAAAACTTCTAAGCGAGCAAGCCGGTGAACATCCTTCACTAATTCCTTCCTCTCTTCCTTAACATATGCTACACTACCCAAAGATAGTATGCTAAGAGCGTCTGCTACTACATTGGCCTTATCAGGATGGTAAAGCACATGCATATCATAGTAATTAAGGAATTCAAGCCATCTCCTCTGGCGAAGATTCAACTCATCCTGGGTGAGCACATACTAGAGGCTTTTATGGTCTACGAACACATCTACGTGAACACCATACAGGTTATGTCTCCAAATCTTAAGGGAGAAACTATTGCTGCAAGCTCGAGGTCAGGAGTTGGATTGTTTTTCTCATGCAACTTAAATAGTCTAGAAGCATAAGCAATAACCTTACCTCGCTGCATCCACACACAACCTAGGCCGACTCAGTATTCATCACAATAGATAACATAACCGTCTCAACACTCTGGTAGAGTCAAAATAGGAGTTGTAATCAACCTAGTTTTCAGTTATGTGAAGCTCTTCTCACACTCATCTGACCACTAAAACTTGACCTTTTTTTCTGAGATAACTTAGTCAATGGAGAAGCTATGCATGAAAACTCTTCCATGAACCTTTTGTAATAACTAGCCAAACCCAAGAAACTTTTGATAGCTATAGAAGAGGTAGGTCTGGGCGATTGCTTCACTACCTTTATTTTCTGAGAATCCACTTGGATCCCTTCGCTAGACACAATATGCCCAAGGAAAGCAGTAGATTTCAACCAAAAACTCCCATTTTTTAAGCATAGCGAATAACTAGCGATCATTGAGAGTTTGCAGGAAAACCCTCAAATGAGTGGTATGTTCTTCCTCACTCGTAGAGTAAATGAGGATATCATTAATAAAGACAATAACTAATAAGTCCAAATACTGCTTGAACACCGTGTTAATCAAATCCGTAAAAGCTGCATGAGCATTGGTTTGTCCAAATGACATAACTACAAATTCATAATGACCATACCGAGTTCTTAAGGTTGTTTTTGGAATGTCGATATCTCTGACTCTAAGCTGATATTGCCTGGATCTAAGATCTATCTTTGAGAAATGACTAGCACCATGATGTTGGTAATAAAAGTCATAAATCTTGGGGATAGGGTACTTATTCTTGATTGTGACTTTGTTCAACGGCCGATAGTCAATGCACAACCTGAGAGAACCATTTTTTCTTTTTTACAAACAACACCGGTGCACCCTATGGGGACTGGGTCTGATGAAGCGTTTCTCTACAAGGTCCTTTAAATACTCTTCAATTCCTTCACCTCAGATGGAGCCATTATGTATGTATGAATAGAAATAGGCTGGGTATATAAATTCCAAAGTTAATTTCCCTTTCAGGAAGAGCTCCGGGGAGATCTTCTGGAAATACTTCTTGAAACTCATTAACTATTAGAACTGACTCAACAGTTGGGGTTTCGGAGCTTGAATCCTTAGTCTGAACTAGATGATAGCAACAACTCTTAGAAATCATCTTTCTTGCCTTAAGGTAAGAAATGAATCGACCCATAGGCATTAATCTACTACATTTCAATTCTAACATTGGCTCGTCTGTGAACTGAAAACGAACGATTCTAGTTCTACAATCAACTAAGGCATAACAAGAATGTAACCAATCCATGTCTACAATGATATAAAAGTCTACCATTTCCAACTTTATAAGATCTATTGAGGTGACTTTCTTAGAGACTATGAAAGGGAAATTTTTGTTTACCCATCTAGCTATAACTGGCTCACAAACTGGAGTAGATACTGTGAAGAGTTCTGAAAGAGTTTCTGGACCGACACCAAAGTTTGCTGCTATACAGGGAGTTACAAAGGAAAGAGTAGCCCCTGGATCTAAAAAAGCATAAGCATCTAAATGAAAGACTCGTAATGTCCCAGTGACCACATCAGGAGAATCTTCCTTCTCCTGGCGAGCCTGAAAAGCATACAACATGTTCTGGTGCTGACCGCCACCTGTACCAGATGAGTTACCCTACTGAGTTGGGCGACCTGCTGGTGCTGCTGAAGTTGTACACTGAGCCCTACCATTGTTACCCTATTGACTCTGTTTAGAAGAAGGACAATTTCTCAACTTGCAACCAGTCTGGCCACACCCGAAATACCATTCCTTCCCTGCAAGACACCCCCTGGATGGTTCTTACCACACTTAGGACAAGTTGGGTAGGTCCTATTACCTGAAACAGTCCCCTGAGACTTAAAGCCTGATGCCCTACCTGTGATCATGTCGAAACATAGAAGATGGAACACTAGCTGATGAAGGTGCTGGAGCTAAAGATGTTTGCTAGAACTGAGAACAATTTCAACCACCTGATTTCTACTGAGAATACTCATAGTTACATGTCCTAGCCTTCTTATTGTCCTTAGTCTATTCCCTAAGTTTGTCTCCGTCAACCTGTTGAGCATGGGTCATAAGCCTAGAGATATTCATATCTTCAAGCAACACAGCGTTTCAGAACTATGTTTTCACTAAGTTGGATACCCCATACAAATAATTATTTATTTGTGCCCTTGGATCAGCAACCATGTGAGGAGCATACCTGGAAAATTGGAGTACGATGTGGAGTACGATGTATACACCACATCGAGAGGACCCAATAAACCTTTTCAAGGGAATAGAGGCATGACTGGCGTGATCACTAAATATATTGCCTACAGAGGGGACTTACCTACGGGCACGTATTTCTGGGACTATGAGGTTGACCAACCCTAGTCCAACTCGGAGAGGTTTGGTCGATTCTTTCTTCTTCTTTTTGATCAACATAATGAATTATTGGAGAATTAGTTGACTATGGTAAGTTCTAATTTAGTTACTAGGCTAAAACTGACAAAACGACGTAGTTTAGGGGTTAAACGATGTATTTTAGGGGTCCAACACATAGGAAAAAGACCAAAAAAGCCCAAACATAAAAGTTGTCGGGGCCAACCATGAGACTGACCGACGAACCGTGGATGAACTAATGGTCCCTCATGGTTAACCGTCGTTTGGCTTCAGAGAGTTGGTTCTTGCGGTCCCGATCCACGGACCAGGACCACAACTCGTAGTCTATGGTCTGTTTGTGCAGCCGTGGGTCGACCCTTAGAATCATTTTTTGGGTTTTCTGCGGAGGGGTTGCAGGTGGAAATCAACGGACCCCACCAACGGTACGTGGGCCCCCTTTGGTCCGTAGGTAGCCCAGTTGGTGGCACGTGTAACCTTTGAAATTTTCTACATTTCTGGTTTCCTACAATAAAAGGTGTTACATTTATGTCTTTAATATTATGTTTTGAACTATTGTATGGGCTCTGTCCCTACGTCTATTTAATTATTAGATGGTTTGAGACAAGTGCAAAGGCTTTTGCTTCGTTTTATGAGAATTTGATTGTATTGGAAAATGTTTTAAATTTCCACATCATTTTCTATTATCTTATGTTATGAAAGCTAAGTGGCTTGTATGAGGCCTCTCGGTGTCTTATACGCCATGTTACGTCTAGTGTGTACCCCAGGGCCGTGACAAACTTGTTAATTAGAGCACAAGGTTTAGAACGATTCTAGGATGTCTCAAACCAGGTCTAGTAGAGTCTTGTTCATAAGTGTAACGCGCGCCACATTTATGAATGGGAGGCTATAAGATGTTTAGGAAACTTTGCTTCAGCATTACACTATGTCGTGACATAGAGTCTAACTCTATTAGGTCTTTCTCCTAATCTGTGCCAGATGGTTTTCAGGATATGACTACTATAAGGGCTAATGTAAGAAGGAATGAGGAAGACAATATGAACCAAGAGGTTCCTACCTAAGCCCCTCCTCAATTCAGATTGACCTATTGAATGAGAATGTAAGAAATACAGAGTTTAGGTCGGCATTCCATGTGTTGGCTTAAGCTGTGACGGCACAAGCAAATAGGGAAGTGGTATCTTCGGTTAACCCAAATGTGGGTACGGAAGCTTCAAGAATGAGGGATTTTATGAGTATAAACCCTTCGGAATTTTATGGCTCCAAAGATGAGGAAGATCATCAAGTGTTTATAGGTGAGGTTTATAAGGTGTTAAACATTATGGGGGTTACTTCTGTGGAGAAGGCATAATTGACTGCTTACCAACTCAAGGGGGTTGCACATGTTTAGTTTAATCAATGGAAATAAGCTAGACAAGTAGGAATGGGTCCCATAGAGTGGGAAAGGTTCAAAACTTCTTTTCTTGATAAGTTTTTTCGTATAGAGATGAGAGAGGCTTTGGTGCTCTAGTTTATAAACCTTAGGCTAGGTGAAATGAGTGTTAAGGAATATACGTTGAGGTTTACTGAATTGTCAAAATATGCTCCATCCCTAGTGGCCGACTCTAGGTCGAGAATAAGTAAGTTCGTGTCAGGAGTGTTCGATTTAGTAGTGAAAGAATGTCATACCGCCATTGTCAATCCCCAAATTAGGGGAGGCATGACTCACACTCGACACCTTATGCGATCGAGTTAGCCACTGAAACATACCGACTCAACTATGAACCTAGAAGGTTGGGCAGCATAACATCTAAAATACTACGACTGGACCCTTAAGGTCATCACCTAAATATCGGCAAGTCATATAGACGAAGGTAGACAAGCCAAAGATAATAAAGTACTAGCTAGCTGACAACGCTGCAAATGAAGATATACATACGTACATACATATATCTACATGCAAAGCTTATGGAGCTGGAGACTAGAAGCTGCAGAAACATACCTAAAATATCGTGTCCACAATAGCATCTAAGAATGACATAAGCACCGCTTGGGACAAGGCCCCGATTATACCTAAAATGTACAATAAAAGTAACATCCTATGAAAGCTCCAGGAAGAGAAGGAGCTTACCGACTCACAACTGAACCACGAATCCTAGCAGAGGGGTCAATCAGAATTCCTACCTAGACCTGCACACACGGAAAAAAAATGCAGCATCCCGAGGCAATGAGACGTTAGTACAAATAAAAATGTACTAGTATGTAAGGCAAAAAATTGAATGATAAATAGTTGTTGTATAAAGGGTAATAAAGATACCACCTGAAACAGAAACTCTGGTAGTCGCCATGGCTGACATTATCAAACCTTATATAAAATAAATATGCATGGTATACTCGTATAATCGAATGTCGTGAATAAATATATACATATATAAATGCAAATGTATTGTCATACCCAACCAAGTGCTAGTATTGCTAGTGCCTTCTGGTAGCGAATTGGGATCATATTCGCCAACTTGTTGTCGTCTGTGTCTCATACGTATAAATATAGGCAATAGGCCCCATACCTTCCGATGATAGCTCGGAAGTAGAATGCATAGCATGTAATGTCATGGATTCGTAATACAATGTTTACCTGAATCATGTTGCCAATCTTGGCTCGTTGGTATTCTTCTCCTCATAATCTCGTAATCACTTTCGTATCACATGTAAATATCTCGTGAAACTTATATACTTGTAGATTAATATGGAACACTTAACTTAAATTTAGAAAGGTAACTTAAACTTGAGGATGTGCATAAAGAGCTTAAAGTTCTTCACTTAGTATCTATATATGTTTCCTTAGTAGTTTGTAAAAGAAAGTATTTCATAAAAACCTGTACTTTAGTAGTTTAAACCTATGATTTACATTTAAGAGTTTTTGAGATTGACGTTTTATTTTAAAGTTTTCAAAAATATAAATTAGCGATGAAGGAGAACTGATTTCAAATTCATATTGTTCACCCGTAATCTTTTTAAGTTACTACACCTAAAGAAGAATAAGAATTTGTACACATGGACCTATAGTCAAGAGAATCAACAAAATGAAATAAAGACGCCAATTACCCTATCTAACCGAACGAGTGGAATAACAACATTATGGAGTTACAAAACTACGCCAGCTGCAATATCAATGCCTTTAACAAAAGGTCTTTCTAGGAATAGAGTAGTAAAACAATATTTGACGATTTAGGATACGAAAATTCGTGCTCAAAGGAAGTACAATGTTTTGCCTTAACATACCTCCATTCTGGGTCTTGTTGTATAAATATGGATTGTACCCCTTCCTTACAGTATGTATTCTACAGAAAATCATGTCACACAACAATTACATGAAGAATATTAACACGTCGGGGTCAAAGTAGCAATTTAGAGCTCACTAACAGAGTGATTAGCTCGCCATATCATTTTTAAATGTATGCTTCATTACCTTTTGTTCTCCAAATTACAACCTTAAATTAATGACATAGCATACATATTTGTAGCACCTATTAACAAGTGGAGGCCTACCCAATAGTCAACAACAACCAAATAGAATATGCCTGCACAACAATAGAAACTCAGCGTATTGCCACAACCCTCTTTTCCAAACCCTAAATAACCATAACCAAATCCTAACTGCGAGTCTTCAAACTATTAAAGCCATAAAAAAATATATGTAATACAGTCCTATAATTGTTCAATATAACCATACTAACTTGAACTCACCGCTTCCAATCATCATCCTATACGTTCGTGAACTAATCATATTAGGAGTCATGTCTTTCTCTTCATAAGAAATACGAGGTTAAAAGGCAAAACCTATAACGACCCGAGAGCACCCCCTAGTTGTTACTGGCGTATTCGACCTCGATGGGGTCTTATACAAGCCCTTAGCAATCATCATAACATGTATTATAGAATAACATCACGGAAAATTTTAAAAAATTACTTTGGAAGTTCAACTTCAATTCATATATGAAAAACATAATCTAACTTCGTCACAATGTACCATCTAGACATAGAAGTATCGAAAATGGGACTTAGCCCTTACATCAATAAGAATTCTTAAAATAGGAAATTACAACAATGACTTTCAACAAAAGCAAAGAACTAAACATAGAAGCTAGATCATAGGGTCTTGTCCTTGGACTTGAGGACTCACCAACTTGGGGAAGCAACTCCAAGTGTCTTGAGAAGTAAGCTTGAATCCTCAATGGCCCGAACCTAAATGTTTGGGGAAAAGGGAGAAAATATGGGTTAGTACAACACACGTACTAAGTATGACTACTATGTATAAAAACCATTGAAACATGCATAAAAAGACATTTAGTCAAAACATACTTTTTACCAAGTAAATTCAATATGCACACAAAGTAAGCATCATAGTCCAACCCAACATAATATCATCCCATATGTAGACAACCCAAGCAATACTAGTGCAATGCAAGAATAGAACCCCATAACCCTATCCAAACCCAAGTATAACATTATGCAACCTACTTCATGCATACATTCATAAGATTATATCTCATCATAACTTACCATATTCATAATTATCATACATATCATAGCTTCAACATACATAAGTCATAATCATCATAATCATAAAAGAGCACTACTACAACCATCTCTTAGGATCCCACAAGTGCAATGCGCAAGAGAAGTCACATACGATCCCTTACACTTTGTAGAAACCCTTAAGAAAGCCCTAGTAAGAGTTCACACCTTTCATACCTTCATTTAATTTTACATTAGGGAAATATTGCAATAACCGACATAGACCATGAGAACTACATGGAATCTGGTGTTCTACTCCCACACCAAAAAGAGAGGATTAACACTTGCCTAAGGTGTAACCATTCGTACATAGCTATCTAGGTGGATTCACTAAGCTAGAGTCCTATGTGGGCACATAGTTATCAAGGAGATTTCTTCTAGAAACCCGAACTTACTAAATGTGGGGGTTTCCATCTCATGAGACAACACGTACCGTGGGTAATCTGGACTTGCTAAACGTGAGTAAAACCCATGTGGGGAGCCGAACTGACTAAACGTGAGACCCCCATCTCATTAACATGCCCTTTCGGTGCTAAGCATCTAATTGCCTTTTGTAATCATCTTTAGTCATCACATAAGTTCACATTAGCCTTTACTAGACTCTTATGTAGATATCTGGCCATAATAGCTCATATGTATTCTTAAGTGTGTAACAATCCTTTCACTTTAGAAACACTTAGCAACTGAGTAAACTTTTCACTTTGCATTACACTATAATCATGAGGACTACCTTTAAATCATGTAGCACTCATACCATAACATACACACATACTTCATAGCTAATTTAAGTGTAGAGGGTTAAGGATGAGGAAACCCGGTCATCAACACCACAACAACACGTTAGGTATAGCATCATTAGAATCTAAGTAATTCACCTTTCATACTTGAGTTCAAAGAAGAACCAACCTTCATACCTTCTAGACCGTCTTGGGACATCCATACTTCAATTACCAAATAATTCATAACCAATACATAATACAAGGTAATTTATTAAGTAATAACATAATCAACATCAATATAAGCAATTGGCATATTCCCATCATATCCTTCAAGGCTTCATTCAAAGACTCAACCCTATTTTCATAGAAATTATACATAACCTAGGGTTGAATAATCATACAAACATGAATTACATAACATCACATTCAATTCCTAGCCTTCAATCAATATACAACACAAACTAGGGTTAGAATTAGGAAAAGAAGGGGAAACGTGGGTCTCATGGGGAATTCTTCAAGAAAACACCAATACAACATAAATTAATCCAGAATTGTTCATATCACATCAATCAAAGTCCGTTTATAACATAAATTTCACTTTAGAAAGAAGACCCACGTTTTTGGATTGAACCTAGAAATTGGAGATTTTGAAATTCATCTTGAAGGGGCCTCTTGGGGAAAGGAATCCCAAGAGTGATAAGCAACCATACCTTATTGACGAATTAACCACGAAAATCTGAGTTGAAACCTTGGAGAGTTTGACTTCTTCTTGACGCTCCAATCTTCTTCAATGGAGTTCTTGAAGAGAGAGAGAGTAGAGAATAAGAGGAACTTTAGGTTTTGATCTTTGGGGTTTTTTGTTTGAGTGATAAAAGTGAGGTAAATTGACTTAAAAATCATTATTTACACATTCCCTAAAGTACCCTAAATACCCCTCACTTAGTTGGACTTTTTAATGAAGTAAAAGTCAATTTCTGAATTTCTGCATTTTCGTCGCGGAACAAGCCCGTGACGCGGAGCTGTTCCCTGAAGATATTTGGAATTAAATTTCGAGACAGAAGAGTCCGCGATACGACCAAAAATTTTGCTCCTTGGGGGAGCTAGTCCGCAACACGGAGCTATTCCCACCAAGTGCAATTTGGAAGGTGCCTTGGCAGCTTGCTTGATCAAGGTTGGGGTCTTCATCGGGTCCTATACACATATATTTACCTAATTTAAACCTTTTTACAAGATTATACCATCATATAACACTCCCGAACCTGCCCAAAACCTAAGGACACACTAGAACACATTCTTCCCTAGTTTTCAGACGTCGTGGTCGTTTCTTGACGTTTAGACTTTTATTATTCCAAACCAAGTCAATTGCAATAATTTAGGTTTATAAACATAATTTTAACTATTTTTAAGTCATTATTCACAAGGTGAGGCTCTAACATAAGTCATATAATTTTCGGGCTCTTACAATATCCCCTCCTTAGGAACATTCGTCACCGAATGTCACTTGGACTTCTTTCTAGGGAGACAATGACTCAAACTAGCAAGCACAACAACCAGGTACATCAACATCATATCATCATATCATATAGGGATTGAATCTGCAACATCACTATGCTCAAAACTCTTTACTTCACATAAGTATAGGAGGAACTACCTTCTCCATATTCAATGAGCATGAACATATATATTAAGCAATCAACAAGACATTTCTTTAACAAGACAACATCAAGCATGCTCATTACAACTCTCATGAAGAGAACATCCCACAATATCTATGGGTACAATTTCAACCATGAGAAACAAAATTAATGAAAACTCAAAATACAACTTAAGCATGAATTTTCACAAAAATATGCACATACAAGGAAATCATGTCATAATCCTTAACACACATGATTTTCAATTTATACCTAATTAAGAGAGACTACTAACCTCAACTTTGGCTAGGAGTAGGAGGAAAATGATGAGGGTAGTGGGACTTCATGTTGACCTCGGCCTCCCATGTTTCACCCTCAACTAGGTGGTTTCTCCATAGGACTTTTACGGAGGCCACCTCTTTATTCCTCAACTTCTTAACTTGACAATCTAAGATTTCGACCGGAACCTATTCATAAGAAAGGTTCTCATTTACCCCTAAACCTGCTAGGGGGAGAATGGAAACCGGGTCACCTATACACTTTTTTAACATAGAAATATGGAATACTGAGTGAACCGGGGCCAATTCGATAGGAAATTTTGACTCATAAGTGACCTTTTCGACATGCTTCAAGATCTCATAAGGCCCAACATACCGGTAGCTAAGCTTCCCCTTCTTACCAAACCTCATCACCCCTTTCATGGGTGAGATCTTCAAGTAGACCCAATCACCTAATTCAAATTCAAGACCCCTCTTTCTATTATCGGCATAAGACTTTTGCCGACTATGAGCTGTTTTCAACCTATCCCTTATAAGTCAAACTTTTTCCGTAGCCTCATAGACTACCTCGGGACCAAGAAGAGAAAATTCACCTACTTCAAACCACTCAAACGGAGATCGACAGCTTCTACCATAAAGTGATTCAAAGGGTGCCATAGTAATTCTCGAGTGGTAGCTATTGCTGTAGGAAAATTCTATCAAAGGTAGGTGGGCATCCCAATTACCTTTGAAGTCAATGACACCCGCCCTCAACATGTCCTCTAGTGTTTGGATGGTGCGTTCCACTTGACCATCCATTTGAGAATGAAATGCGGTACTAAGTTTCACTTGAGTACCAAGCCCACTTTGGAAAGACCTCCAAAAATGGGAAGTAAATTGGGCACCTCTATCCGAAATAATCAACAACGAGGCCCCATGCAATTTCACAATGTCCTTACTATACAACTTAGCATATTCTTCCGCCGAATAAGAAACCTTGACGGGAAAGAAATGGTCTGATTTGGTCAATCTTCCACAATGACCCAAATGGAGTCATGTTGCCTACGAGTTCGAGGTAAGCCTACCATGAAGTCCATATTGACCTTTTTCGACTTCTAAGTGGGGGTATCAATATCTTTAGTTAGACCTCTCGGTCTTCGGTGCTCGGCTTTTACTTGTTGGCAATTTGAGAACCTAGCCACAAAATTTGCTATGTCTCTTTTCATTTCGTTCCACCAATAAATCTCATGTAAGTCACGATACATTTTGGTGGCTCCCAAATGGATGGAGTATCGGGACCCATGGGCCTCCTCTAAGATTACCTCTCTTAGGCATTCCACATCCGGCACACATAATCTCCCTTGGTGCCTAAGCACCCCATCTCCTCCTTGAAAGAAAGTTTTAATTACTTTGTTAAGAACCGACTCCTTTAGTTCAATCAAAATAGGGTCAAGATGTTGCTTAGACTTCACATCAACAACAACCGATGACTCGAAATTATAACGGACCATGACAACTCCGTTTGGGGAATCTTCAAGTTGGATACCCAACCAGGCTAGCCTATGTACATCATGGGCTAACGCCCTTTTCTCTTCTTCCACATGTGACACACTACCAATAGATACACGACTCAAAGCATCCACAACCACATTTGCTTTTCTGAGGTGGTAAAGGACGCTCATATCATAATCTTTTAAGAGTTCCAACTACCTCATTTGTCGGAGATTCAATTCTTTTTGGCTAAAAACATATTGAAGACTCTTGTGATCGGTAAACACATCCACATGTACCCCATAGAGATAGTGTCTCCAAATCTTTAAAGCAAAGACTACGGCCTCTAGCTCAAGGTCATGAGTTGGATAAATCTTCTCATGCACCTTGAGTTGTCTCGAGGCATAAGCTATAACCTTACCATGGTGCATGAGGACACAACCCAAACCCATTCGGGAAGCGTCACAATATACTACAAACCCTTTGGTGCCCTCCGGTAAGGTCAAAACCGGAGCGGAGGTGAGCTTATCTTTCAATAATTGGAAACTCTTTTTACAAGATTCCGACCATTTGAACTTGGATTTCTTTTTAGTTAAGGCCATTAATGGAGATGCAATAGATGAAAATCCCTCAACAAACCTCCGGTAGTAACCGGCCAAACCCAAAAAGCTTCGGATGTCGGAATGAATCAAAGGTCTAGGCCAACTTTTGACCGTATCGGTTTTCTTTGGGTCAACTTCTATACCCTCACTAGAAACAATGTGACCAAGGAAAGCAATCGATCTTAGCCAAAACTCGCAAATGCTAAACTTAGCATAGAGTTGGTGATCTTTGAGGACTTGCAATACTATCCTCAAATGATTCATGTGATCATCCTCACTTTTAGAGTATATCAAGATGTCATCAATAAAGACAATAACAAATGAGTCTAGATAATTTCTAAACGCACGATTCATAAGGTCCATGAAAGCTGCCGGAGAATTTGAAAGACCAAAGGACATCACTAAGAACTCAAAATGACCATATATTGTTCGTAAGTTTGTTTTCGGAACATCAACAACTCTCACCCTAAGTTGGTGATAACCCGACCTGAAATCATTTTTTGAAAAGTAACTCGTTCCTTGAAGTTGATTAAATAAGTCATCAATCCTAGGGAGTGGATACTTGTTCTTAATGGTCACCTTATTTAATTGTTGGTAATCAATACACATACGAAGAAATCCATCTTTCTTCTTCACAAATAACAATGGTGCACCCCAAGGAGATACACTAGGTTGGATGAAACCCCTATCCAACAAATCTTTGAGTTGAGCCTTTAATTCCTTCAACTCCGCAGGGGCCATCTGGTAAGGAGGGATTGAAATGGGTTGTGTATCCGACAATAAATCTATGCCGAAATCTATTTCCCTGTTCGAGAGGAATTCTGGGTAAGAAAGACTTCTGGAAAATCCTTCACTACGGGGACCAACTCCAAAGGAGGAATCTCGGACTCAAGATCCTTGACCCTCACAATATGATAGAGACAACCCTTAGAAATCAACTTACAAGTTTTTAGACATGAAATGATCCTTCCCGTAGGAACGAAATTTCCTCTCTTCCATTCTAAAATGGGTTCATTAGGAAATTGAAACTTCACAATTCGGGTCCTACAATCTATGGATGAAAAACAAGCATGAAGCCAATCCATCCTCAATATAACATCAAAGTCTAACATATCAAGTTCGACCAAATAAACTAAAGTGACTCTGTTGGGCAATGATATGGGACAACCCCTATAAACTCATTTAGCAACTATGGAATCACCCACCGGGGTAGAAACCGAAAAAGGTTTATCTAAGCTATCGGGAAACATATCAAACTTTATAGCCAATAAAGGGGTTACAAAAGACAATGTGGCACCAGGATCCAACAATGTATAAACATTAATTGAAAATACTTGTAGCATACCAGTCACAACATCCGAAGAGCTCTCTTGATCACCTCGGGATTGGAGTGCATAGAAGCGATTCTTCTTAGGAGCATCGGGATTTGGGCCACTTGCTTGTGCTTGAGCATTTTCCCTTCCCTAAGCCATTTGCATTGGGTAGTCCCTCCCCACTCTTACCATAACCATAGCAATTACCCGTGCCAACTAGGCACTTGCCTTCATGTTTTCGACCACACTTTGTACAAATAGGCTTCTCAACATAAGGACCACCACTCTTGCTTCTTGAGCCTTGGGCGTAGACACTTTACCTTTGTTGACCCTTGGAGTGTTAGGAGGACCTTGGTTGGAAAACCACTTTTTGAACTTTGGCTTATCTTGGATTTCAAACCTAACCTTAGAAGAATTTCCATCATCGGCCTTTGACCTTTTCAATTCTCTACCAATTTGCTTAAGCTTTTGCTCCTCCATTTGTTCGGCTTGAACCATAAGACGGGAAATGTCCATGCTTGGGATTAGCATAGCTGACCTACATTCACTCACCATAAGATCGGATACCCTCATAACAAATTTGTTCTTTGTAGCTCTAGAGTCTGACACCAAAGTAGGACCATGCTTGAACAATTGAGTGAACTTGAGGCCATACTCCTTCACACTCATACCCCCTTAATGGAGGTTGCTGAATTCTTACATTTTCCTCTCCCTTAGTTCAAAGGGGAAAAACCTATTAAGAAAAGCCATCTTGAATGTAGCCCAACTTATCGGACCCTCTCTAATAGGTCTCCCCTCCTTCCATTGTTCATACCACACTTGTGCCACATCTTTTAGTTGATAGGCGGCTAACTCTGCGTTTTCTTGGGAAGACACACCCATAGCCTCTAGAACCTTAAACACTTCATTAATGAATCCTTTTGGATCTTCTTCCACTTTGGAGCCAACGAAAGTAGGGGGATTCATCCTTGTGAAATCCTTTATCCTAGAAGCGGTAGTGCTAGCATTGGGGTTCACTTAGACCCTAGCATCCCTAGTAACTTGAGTGGCCAACACTTGAGTCAAATTATGAATAGCCGACCTTATCTCAATATTGGACATAGCCCCTTCTTCAATAGGAACTTGAGGGTTTTGAGGAGTTTGAAGGGAAACCACCTCATTCACATTCTCATCACCGGCCCTTGTTGCGTTGTTCCTTCTTGTATTCATTGCCTATAAGTACAAGAGAAGGATTAGAAGAAAAGGACTAAATAGAGTTAAGACTCTTAGGCACGACTATGGATTAATAAAAGAGTGAAAGTTCCTAAGCATCTCGTAGCCTCTCATTCATAAGTGTGGAGCGCGTCACACCCATGAACAATACTCTATTCGACGTGGTATCTTGTGATATAAATACTACATTATTCTCACATTTATGCTCTGATACCAAGTTTGTAACGACCCGAGAGCACTCCTTAGTCGTTATCGGCGTATTCGACCTCGAAGAGGTCTTATACAAGCCCTTAGCATTCATCATAACATGTATCATAGAATAAAATCACGGAAAATTTAAAACTTTTACTGTGGAAGTTCAACAGGGTCTTGTCCTCAGACTTGAGGACTAACCAACTTAGGGAAGCAACTCCAAGTGTCTTGAGAAGTAAGCTAAAATCCTCAACGGCCCGAACCTAAATGTTTGGGGAAAAGGGAGAAAATATGGGTCCGTACAACACACGTACTAAGTATGGCTATTATGTATAAAAATCATTGAAACATGCATAGAAGGACGTTTAGTCAAAACATGTTTTTTACCAAGTAAATTCAATATGCACACAAAGTAAGCATCATAGTCCAACCCAACATAATATCATCCCATATGTAGACAACCCAAGCAATACTAGTGCAATGCAAGAATAGAACCCCATAACCCTATCCAAAGCCAAGTATCACATTATGCAACCTACTTCATGCATACATTCATAAGATCATATCGCATGATAACTTACCATATTCATAATGATCATACATATCATAGCTTCAACATACATAAGTTATAATCATCATAATAATAAGAGAACACTACTACAACCATCTCTTAGGATCCCACAAGTGCAATATGCAAGAGAAGCCCCATACCCTCCCTTACACTATGTAAAAACCCTTAAGAAAACCCTAGTAAGAGTTCACACCTTTCATACCTTCATTTAATTTTACATTAGGGAAATATTGCAATAACCGACATAGACCATGAAAACTACATGGAATCCGGTGTTCTACTCCCACACCAAAAAGAGAGGATTAACACCTGCCTAGGGTGTAGCCATTCGTACATAGCTATATAGGTGGATCCACTAAGCTAGAATCCTTTGTGGGCACATAGTTAAGGGTCAAGGAGATTGCTTCTAGAAACCCTAACTTACTAAACATGGTGGTTTCCATCTCATGAGACAACACATACCGTGGGTAATCCAGACTTGTTAAACGTAAGGAAACCCATGTGGGGAGCCGGACTTCTAGAAACCCTAACTTACTAAACATGGGGGTTTCCATCTCATGAGACAACACATACCGTGGGTAATCCACACTTGCTAAACGTGAGGAAACCCATGTGGGGAGCTGGACTTACTAAATGTGAGATCCCATCTCATTTACATGCCCTTTCGGTGCTAAGCATCTAATTCCCATCCATTCACTTTAGAAACACATAAGTTCACATTATCCTTTACTAGACTCTTATGTAAACATCTTACCATAATAGCTCATATGTGTTCATAAGTGAGTAACAATCCTTTCACTTTAGAAACACTTAGCAAGTGAGTAAACCTTTCACTTTGAATTATACTATAATCATGAGGACTACCTTTCAATCATATAGCAATTATACCATAACATACATACATACTTCATAGCTAACTTAAGTGTAGAGGGTTAAGGATGAGGAAAATCGGTCATCAATACCACAACAACACATTAGGTATAGCATAATTACAATCTAAGTAATTCACCTTCCATACTTGAGTTCAAAGAAGAACCAACCTTCATACCTTCTAGACCGTCTTGGGACATCCATACTTCAATTACTAAAAAATTCATAACCAATACATAATATAAGGTAATTCATGAAATAATAACATAATCAACATCAATATAAGCAATTGACATATTCCCTTCATAGCCTTCAAGGCTTCATTCAAACACTCAACCCTAATTGCATAGAAATTATACATAACCTAGGGTAGAATCATTATACAACATGAATCACATAACATCACATTCAATTCATAGACTTCAATCAATATCCAACACAAACTAGGGTTAGAATTAGGAAAAGAAGGGGAAACATGGGTCTCACGGGGAATTTTTCAAGAAACCACCAATACAACATAAATTCATCCATAATTGTTCATATAACATCAATCAAAGTCAGTTTATAACATCAATTTCACTTTAGAAAGAAGACCCATGCTTTTGGATTAAAACCTAGAAATTGGAGATTTTGAAATTCATCTTGAAGGGGCCTCTTAGGGAAAGGAATCCCAATAGTGATAAGAAACCATACCTTATTGATGAATTAACCATGAAAATCCGAGTTGAAACCTTGGAGAGTTGGTCTTCTTCTTGAAGCTCCAATCTTCTTCAATAGAGTTCTTGAGGAGAGAGAGAGTAGAGAGAAGGAGGAACTTTAGGTTTTGATCTTTGGGGTTTTGTGTTTTGAGTGATAAAAGTGAGGTAAACTGACTTAAAAATCATTATATACACGTCCCCTAAAGTACCCTAAATACCCCTCACTTAGTTGGACTCTTTAATGAAGTAAAAATTGATTTCTGAATTTCTGCATTTTCGTCGCGAAACAAGTCTGTGACGCGGAGCTGTTCCCAAAAGATATTTGGAATTAAATTCTGAGACAGTAGAGTCCGCGACACGACCGCGTCGTGAACAAACATTTTGCTCCTTAGGGGAGCTAGTCCGCGACGCGGGGTTATTTCCACCAAGTGCAATTTGCAAGCTGCCTTGGCAGCTTGTTAGAAAAGGTTAGGGTGGCCCGAGGCATCGTATTCGAACGTTTTGACCCTATAAACATATATTTACCTAATTTAAACCTTTATACAAGATTATACCATTATACGACACTCCCAAACCTGCCCAAAACCTAAGGACACACTAGAACACATTCTTCTCTAGTTTCCGTACGTCGTGGTCATTTCTTGACGTTTAGACTTTTACCCTTCCAAACCAAGTCAATTGCATTAATTTCGGTTTAAAAATATAATTTTAACTATTTTTAAGTCATTATTCACAAGGTGAAGCTCTAACTTAAGTCATAGAATTTCCGGGGTGTTAAAAACATAAACTTGATGGAGGTTGCAGTACTTTAACATGTCTTGTCAATAACAAACAGTCTCCTTAAACACAAGGCGTTTAACCAAAAATAAACAATTTGAAAATTGTAATGCAATAATAGAACCAACGTTATAGTAATTTATCTCACAATGATATACCCATCTATACTTATTTTTCTCTTCTAGGCTCATATCAACAAGAACCACACACATACAAAGCATTTCCGAAAATTCCAGCAACAACAATATTAGAAAAATACTTCAAAACAGCCCAACATCACGTAACTATCCAAATATGATTTTTCCAGCCATCTATTCGTGTTCTTGCTTATATAGCATAGCTATAACGTGGACTCACTCAATAAACTAAAGGGTGAGAATTATTACCTCCAAACATCAGCAACACCACATAAAAAACGAGACTCCTTCACCATGAAGAATCCTTCAAATCACAACCAACGAGGAGAAAACAAGTAACACAATCTGTATGTACGTTCTGAAGGTGAAACCACGTTGAAATCTTGTAGATCTTTTCTTGGATGATAGGGGAACCTTTAGAGATGATTTAGGACAGTTTTCTTCTTATTTTTGTCGAAAAAAATGAGATAAAACGAAGGAGAAATCAGATCTTATAAAGCTAAACCGACATAGGAGCTAGGCGCCCACCTTCACGTGTCTGCTTGTGCAGTCTCACTAAAATCTAAATATTTCTCAATTCTGAAGTCGTATGGACAAATGGTTTAGTGTGTTGGAAAGTAGACTAGTAGACCTTCAATTTCATATATTGGGGTTTTTATAAAGCTTTATATATTAGGAGAAAAGCTCCGAGAATTTAACCCAAATTTCAGAAGGTTTATCAAACAAACATACTCTAACCTTTCTCAACTTTTATTTCCCAACTTGCTTGACTTCAAAACTTAACTTACGATTATTGGGAGACTATATCACCTCATAAAACATCCTTATTAGCATATAATACACTTTTTTTCTTATGCCCAAAGGTAACGGTTAACTTAAACGTTCCGAATGGGCAGGGAGTTAGAGAAGACATTCTTTAACTCAAACTTGTTGAAGGATATTCTTGACCCATAACGTTAGTCTAATTCTTTGGTTGTTTACCTCTCCTTTGCAAACTTATTCTCCTGATATGATACACCAAGTCATAGAAGCCTCATACACTCATGCGATAATCCACATATTATGC
The DNA here is from genome assembly GCA_029582605.1 of Solanum gracilifrons. Taxonomy (NCBI): domain Eukaryota; kingdom Viridiplantae; phylum Streptophyta; class Magnoliopsida; order Solanales; family Solanaceae; genus Solanum; species Solanum gracilifrons. The sequence goes on along the minus strand of JAJOOH010001114.1, from coordinate 81,483 downwards.
GAAAGAACCACGGGGTCTCACATCCATGCTCATTGGTGACATGGATATTGCTCGACATATGACTCATGCCCAAAAGATTAAAGAGGGAAAACTAAAAGGGAGATCTATGGAGAAATATAGATCTAGAAATGATGATGAAAATTCCTCTCATGTAAGGTCCGATGGACATGGTCATCCTAAGTATCGATAATGGTTTTCTGGGTAAGACTCCTCCAACGCTCCTAAGTATAGTGAATATAGAGTGTCTAAACCTAGACTACACGAATTAATAGGGAATCCCTATGGCCTAATTGTGCTAGATGTGGAAAGAGACATGAGGGAATATTTTTAGCCGAAATGGAGGATTACTTTAGTGTGGTGAAAGTGGCCACAAGATAAGGAATTGTCCAAAGGTGAAGGGTAAGGTAAGAGAGGGTAAGAAAGTTGCTCTTAGTGGTTTGGATGGGAATGCTCCAAAGCAAAATAGGTTATATGCTCTCCAAGCTAGAGGTGAACAAGAGTGTCCTCCGAATGTTGCTATCGGTATGTGTTTTAGGCTTTATTAGATTTCGGTGTTGCTTTGTCTTTTATGACATGATAGATTTGATATGCTAGACTTTGATATTGTCTTTAGTATGAATGGGTTGCATTTTTGTTATTGTCTTATGGATGGTAGAACCCGATATGATTGTTATGAGTTTTGGGTATGTTGAAAAGATTTGTTGAGTAGGGTGTTTAGATAATATCTTCAGATGTTAAATTAGTAGACTCCTATAGATGGTAGTAGTATAATTCACCAAGGGTTAGGATCATCTTGTGTGATAGATGTGAAAGCTTAGTGATGTCTCGCTTCGACCTTAGAATTGAAAGAAACATTGCTTAGAAAGTCTGTTTAGGCTTTCTCTCAAGGGGGATATGGTGTGCTTAGAAAGCAAGGTCATTTAGTGTTCCTAATGTTCATAACTCGAGTTGCTTGAAATTCTCACCTTGAAAGGTGTAACGAGTTTGGGAAGTTTAGTCCCCATTTTATAGGCCCATATGATATCTTAGACCGGCAAGTTATGAAATAGAAGAACAAGTAAGTTGCTTCCATGAAAATGTTATGGAGGTATCTATTAGTGAGGGTCTTAGTTGAGGGTACTACTTGGGAGGCCGAGGCCATTATGAACTCCCGTTAACCTCATTTTTTCCATCTAATCCTCCTTTAGCTTGAGATGATGAGTCCCTCATGGTTTGTTCTTTGTGTGAAGTCATGATTGGTTTAGATGTTACCATCATTTCCTTATGTTGTGCATGCTCATGAAGAACTTGTGTTTAGAAACAAAATGAGTTTGCATGATTTATTTTCCACATGTTGTAGTTTATTTATTATGAATTTCCTATAGATTTCATGAGATGAGTTGTGAAACATGTCATAGCTTGGAGTTGAGAGATTCTTCCTTGGATGTATTGATAAGAGTATCGATTGCATATAGGCTCATGAGATTGTGTCAAGCATGATTATAGCTTAGAGATGGTAGTTCCGATTGTGTCAAGCATGATTATAGCTTAGAGATGGTAGTTCCTCATTATTCATGACAAATGTTAGAATTTGATGCATTGTGGGTCGTTGGATGTAGTTCCTACATTCCATGAGTTGCATTGAGCTTGTTTAGCTTGGAATTGATGATTCCTCCTTGGTTGTGTGCATTTAGATGAGTTGCATGCATGATGGGTTGCTAGTCTTGAGTCGTTTCCCTTAAGAGGTGGCTAGAACGTCATTTGAGGACCAAGAATCCCAAGGGGGATATAATGTAACAAACCTTATTAAAAATAGAGAATAACATGTTAAGAGTTCAAGGTGGAAACCCATAAGGACCAATTATGGCCCCCAACAAAACTACCTGAAGTAGTGAACCACTGCCAGGACCCACGCCCCGTGGATGGGTCTATGGCATGTGGCTAGGGGTCTGTCGATGGCCAAATTTCTCTATCAAGACCACGCCCGACAGGGACGGACAGTAGGTCCATCCACAGTCCGTCGGTGGGGTCTTGTGGGTGGGATCTTGGGATGGTTCAGTTGAGGGCTTAAGGGTCCTTTCCGAATTCGATCAGACTTAAGTGGTGTCATTTTCCCCTAGTATAAAAAACCTAAATAAGTAATTTAGACCCCTAAATTAAGTCATTTAATTTATTCTCTCAAACTCACCAAAAGAATTGGGTTCCTCTCCCAAATAATTCTCTCTATAGAAAGTTTAAGAAGAAGAGGGTTCAAGCTAGGTCAAGTCAAGTGTCCATTCTTCCAAGATTTATGAGCTTTGTAATCAAGGTATGATGTTTTATTCATCCATGGAATCCTTTCATCCATGGAGCCCCATGTTTTCCTGAAGTTAGAAGAAGAATTCCCCAATTCTAGTTAGGGTTTGTTCTAACGCTATGGGTTATGATCCAATTGAGAGGATTATGGTTGTTTATGATTGAATTGAAAGAATTATATATTTATAGGATGGATTAACATATACCCATGCCTAACACTTTTTTTAATCTACAATTGATGAAATCGGGTTTTATGCCATGAAAGGGGAAACTGAGGCTTTAGATATAATCTTCTAGGATTGATGAAATACATGATACATTGCTTGATATTGAAGCATATAGGTATGAATTTCTTGAAGAGTAGAACATGTAGGCATGAATTGAACTAGATTGAAGTATATATGATGAATCATGATTAGTAATAATTGAGATTGAGTTTATATGATGAAGTATAATTAGAATTGCTTAAGAATGAAGCATGTGGTTAGAATGTCTTGAGATCTAGGAATATGTCATGATTATGAAGAAGTATTGCTTTGAGAGTGAAGCTTATATAATTAATGAATTATAGATAGGATTTTTGTGCATGGATTCACCACGTGACCTATATTATGAATGTATGAGATTATGCATGTCTTATAGAATCTATGTAAATACTTAAAGGAAACTTTGAGAGTAAAGTGTCAATGATTATAATATTAATGTTGTGTTGCTTGAAAGGACATTCTCAAGAACACATATGAACTTCAATGTTAAAGGTTTTCTCACATAGAATGATTCCAGGTTGATTGGCTTACTCTCCTAAAATGAATCAAAGAATGTATGAACTATGATAGCTTGAAGTAGTGATATGATATTCCTTCATGAATATCTTGACTTGTTAAGACAAAACCATGCATGGTAGCTTGAGTAGTAGATCTCATGGATAGCCTTGGATTGAGAAATCGTACCCTTCCAAAGGTTAGCTTGATCTAGCATGGGAGGATGCTTGCATGATAGCATGACTTGGTAAGGATAAACCATTTCATTGGTAGCTTGGATTCAATAATAGTATCCTTCCTTGAGTAGCTTGGATTTGCATGAGAGGATGCTTTCCATGATAGCTTGGTCTAGCATAATGAGGTGATTTTCCTTGGTATCGTTGAATTGGTGAATCATAACCCTTCATGAGTAATGATGTGTATTTGACTAGTAAAGAAGTACTCTTCCATTACTAGTATGAACATGACAGACTAATCCCTAAATCAAATTAGCGTTGTATGATGAAACAAGCTTTACTTCAAAGAGGTGTTGTCAGTATTTTTAGATATGAGATTGAATGTATGATGATAACTTAGCTTCGATAGTTAATTAATTTACCTTCCTTGACATGTATGACAGGAGGTGGATGACCTATGTAATGAGTAAGAACAAGTTGAGGTTACTTGAGAAGTGTTCCTCTTATTATATTATGATTTATGTGCATTGAATATGCGTATGACTTATGTTGCTATCTCTTATGATTATGGTATATGTCTTATGTTGGCTAATGCCTATGTTATGCTTATGTTGATGATTTATGCTAGCCAGCATATTTAGTATATCTTTGTACTAACGCATACTCTTGCCTACATTCATATAAAATGTAGGGTCCAGTGATATTCACTTGCATCCCTGTGGCTAGGTTCATAGTAGAGCAAGGAGTGAAGATTTTGTGAATCCTCATAGCATCGATGATTCTATCACCTTTCCTTTATGTCTGTCATTTACTGTTTAGAACTGTTGTATGGGTTGTTTCCCTAAGACTATTCAAGTATTATATGGTTTGATACAACTGCAATGACTTTCGCTTTGTTTTTTGTGACTTAGATTGTATTCGAAAATGATTAAAATTTATGCACCATTTTTTATTATCTTATGAAATGAAATCTAAGTGGCTTGTATGAGGCCTCTCGGAGTCTTGTACGCCATGTTACATCTAGGATGTACTCCTATGTTTTGACAACACTGTTGAGTAAGATCGTTCTATCCTAGGACGTTATATTCCATTGACCTCGGGTACTTGAGGGGAATAAAATCCTTCAGTATCCTAGGAATACAGGATGAACAACAATCTTATGGAAATTACTATATTGTTGGTATTTCTTGTATTCTACTAATTTAGGGAAACAAATCATAATAGAAGATTATTGCACTACTGCTCATGAATTCGATGCCCTTTTTAGCATGGTCAAAGTGGTAATGTACAAGATGAATTTATAGTATTCTAGTTAAAGATTACACTAGGTAACCTTCTTATTATTTATCTAAGGAGGAAGATTATTTCTAAAATTTAACTCTTCTGATATTTATTATATGTGTCTTTGAATAAAGATATGCAAATCATATGTTTTTTTAATGAATTTTCCTTGTCAAATAGTGTTTCCTTCAAAATTCATTAGTTTGGAGAATGAGATATACATATTTTTGTTTGATAAGATAATATGTCAATATGTTTTAGTTGGAAGACTATTTGAAAAGATAAGCATATCTATGTGATAATCTAAGAGCATGTTTTAATCTATTTAGAGAAACAAACTTTTGTCGTTTTGTACTCGTGTGAAATTTGATTTTGTCTTCTTTTGTAGACTAAAAACTTTTGAAGGTTTCTACTATGGATATAATAGATTGTTCAATTGTTTGAAGAATATGAAAACTTCACCCAAAAACTCAGTGTTGGACTTTTAATTTTCTACTACGTTTGAATTTGAAACTGATTTGAAGTCATAAATACTTCATCCACATGCAAAGTTTATTTACTTGAAGATTTGAAGAATTTGAAACTTCATTGTTAAATCGAAACAAATTGTACAAAATAATTGTCTTTATTGTTTGTATTCTAAATACTTAGTGGTATGTCTAATTGTGACAGCAAAAAAAAAATTATCAGTGACTTAGTGTTTGCGATTTTGTGCCTGCAATAGGTGCCTCTATGGAATGAACTTTGTCATTGTGTAAAGATTGTCGAAAGGAATTGAAGCACTATAATTCGTTTGTAGAATAATATTTTTAAAAGAGGTTTTATGTTGACAATGATATTTTGCTAGTATGTGAAAAAATAGGTCGAAAAACTATATTCAATACTTGAAAATTATTTTTTTAGATAATATTTAAAATGTGGTGGTTCTTTTCTTCTGATAAAGATAAAATTAGACTTAATGTCTAATTTTAACTTGGAGCAGAAGATATGAAATAATTCATTGATACTTTTGTCATATGTTAGATCCACAAAAATAAATTTGGAGTATATTTGATACTGTGGTGGTTGAGTTTCTCTTACTAGTATATGTTATGACTATTATGAAACTATCAAATTATAAATATGCTTGTTCAAAATAACTGTATTCTTTTATGAAAGAGTGTAACTTAAAATGTTGTGGTTTTTCATGGAAAGCTATATCTATTAAAATATAACTATTTGTATAGACATTAATATTGGTGAATAGTCATTTGTCATCTTTTGTAAAAGAAGAATTTAGATTATATTGCCTTTATTGGACCTGATGGGACTATGTTCATGGGTAGTTCTATAACAATCAAATTGAAAGTTAATGAAACGTCCTTCTTAGAAGGACATTCGACAAGGTGCTGACTCTAAACAATGTTTGTAGCAAACAAAACTGTACTAAGTAGAAACAAAATATTTGTGAGAAAAAGCTACCTCGCGGAGGGTTTTAGAAACTCAATATATGTATTTTTTCTTACTTGCTTGAGTCAAACTATTTGTGACATGAACACTGGGGACATGTCAATTAAAAAATCTTTCAAGGAAAACTGATCAACTTAAAAGTTCTATCTAACTTTGAGTGCAATAAATAAAAATGTCAAGTTTGTGTTGATTCTAAGTATGCTAAGCATTCTTATAAATTTGTTGAAAGGAAATATAATCCCTGGAGTTGATTTACACTGACATTTGTGAGATGAAGTAAACAACATCTCGTGGTGGAAAAAAGTATCTCATAACTTTTATTGACATTTTTATTAGATACGGTTATGTCATTTTGCTGAATGGTAAGGATGAAGCAATAGAAACGTCTAGGCAATATAATATTGAAGTGCAAAATCATTTGGGAAATTGATAAGAAGTGATATGGATAGAGAGTATAAATCTCTTTTTTGCAGAAATGTGTTTGGAAAATGAAATTATCCATTAAACTACTGCCCTATTCACCTCAATCTAATGATATTAATTAAGAAAATAATCGAACTTTGAAGGAAATGATGAATGCATTACTTATAAGTTCAAGTTTATCACTAAACTTGTGTGGAGAAGCTATCCTTACAACAAAAAGGAATAACAAAGAATTTTGTATATTTAGAAGAAAAACAATAAAACATTTGTTTGTTCAGGACATAATCTATTCTATATGAGAAATGGAAAGGAAGGAAATCTAACTTGAAATATGTCAAAGTGTGGGGGCTGTCTAGAAAAAGTGAAAGTTCCTATTCTTAAAAACTCAAAATAGGACCTAAGACTGTGGACTGTAAAATTAGACTTTAGTAATGTAATGAAGGGTCTAAAAGACCTTGGAAAGAACAAAAGGAGAATGTACTTAATAAAGAGATTCGGAAGTGTAGTAAATATCAAAGGACATCTACTTCCTTCAGATCTTATTTTGTAACATTTCCTATGTCTTCTGTTGAATCGTCATTTTGGAAAGATGGTGTCAACAGTGAGATTGATTCAATCTTGAGACACCATACTGGAAGTTAATTGATCTTCCTCTAGATAGTAAATCTTTGGGTTCAAAGTGAATCTTCATAAGGAAATTAAAAGTCGATAGAAGTATTCACAAATAGAAATCAAGATTTTTTGTCAAAGGACTTAGATAAAAAAGGTTTTTATTTTTCCAACACATACTCGCTAGAAACTAGAATTACATTTACCCAGATGTTAATTGCATTAGATGTGGTATATGACCTCAAAATTCATCAAATGGATGTGAAAACAACTTTCTTAAATGGGGAATTGGAGGAAAAAATATACATGGAACAACCCAGGTGTTCGTGGTTTCTAGTAAAGAAAAGAAAGTGTCCTAACTTATTAAGTTACTTTATGGACAATAACAAGCACCAAAAAAATGACATGAAAAATTTGACCAAACAATGTTGGTAAATGGATTTAAGAATGATAGAAGTGATAAATGTAATTACATTAAAGACACTTCAAATCACAAGGTCATTGTTTGTTTGTATGTTGATGACATGTTGATCCTTATTAGTAGAGACATTTATGACATAAATGCTACTAAACATATTCTAAAGAGCAACTTTGATATGAAAGATCTTTGAGTTTCTCATGCAATCTTACGTATAAGAATCCTTAGAACTCCATAGTGTTTAGCAGTGTCACAGTCTCATTAAATTGAAAAGGTACTTGACTAGTTCAAATATTTTGATTTTAATATTGTCAAAACTCCAATAAATGTGAGCTTTGCATTTCACTAGAATGAAAGCAAAAGTGTCTCAGAGTTGGATTATTCTAGAGTCTTGGGAAGTATGATGTTTATTACGAAATGTACATGATCAGATATAGTATGTGCTATTAGTAAACTTAGTCGGTTCACGATAAATTCTAATCAAACTCATTGGATGACAATGAAACGAGTTTTGGAGTATTTAAAACATAGTCAAAAATATGTGTTGCATTATAACAAATAGCCAACACTATTGAAAGGATATAGTATGAAAATTGTATCACAAGATCAAATGAAGTAAAAATCCACGAGTGGATATGTATTTACTTTTGGTGGAGGAGCAGTTTCTTGAAGTTCTTCGAAAGAGACATATATCGCTAGCTCTACAATGATCTATGAGCTTGTCTCTCTAGATAAGGCCGGTTAATAAGTTGAAAGACTCTGGAATTTCTTGTCGGATATCCATTTTGGGCCAAACCTTTGCCATCAGTATGTGTACACTTTGAACTCACCAAAACCTCAACAATCAAGATTACGAATGAAACTTCAAGAAAATTCATCAATGACTCAAATCATTCAATTTCAAGAACGAAATTCACTAAAAATAACATGATTGGTGTGTGGGTGAACAAACCCAACATTATGAGAACTCACAAAAGGATCAAATCATTGGTGAAATTCGCAACAAAACTCAAGAATCTTGGTGAACAACTTGAACTAATCTCCTTTTCTCCTCTTCTTGAACTTTGTTCTAATATCCTATGCGTAAATTGATTTGGGAAAACTGAACACTTAAATCTGAAAGGGTAAGGCAAAAACCAAAATACCCCTCATATTTTCGGGTAACTTTTCTTAAATGGACAACCTGACTTCAAACAGGCATATCTCCCTCATACGAGCTCGAAAATTAGTAAACTTGGTGGCATTGAAAGAGGATTCCAAGACCTTTCATTTTATATCTTATAGGCCACTTAACTCATCTTGTACTGAAAGTTATGGTCGTTTGAAGTTATCCAAACATACCACTTAATAACTTGCAAAATGTCAGATTTTTTCTCTTTCCAATTTAGTTCTTTCTATTTTTTGCTCTTTCAAATACTAAGGTGTTACAAAGAAGTAGGAAGAGACGTGATTTTTCCTATATTAATGGATAAGATAATATGTTTTGTTAGATTGTGGGATTTACAATATATTCTTGAAATCAAATATATAATTCATTTATTACAATAAATCATGGTTAGAAAATTTTTTCGCTCAATAAAATCTTAGTTGCAACTCTTGGTGAAAGGCTCGATATTTTCAGAATAAAAAATTGACTAAAAAAATATTGGAAGTTTAAATCTTACCAAAAAGGAAAGAAGCCACCAAAGAAAGTTACTTCAACATGATGGAAAATACAGAAGAAGAATAATTTGGAGAGAGAAGAGAGAAGTCATTTTATTTAGGTTGAATGATTAATTTACAATGAAAAGAACCTCTTTATTTATAGTGAAAAACAAATTTAGTCCCTAGTTAGGATTTCTAACTTTTATCCAAAGAACCAAAATAGTTGAATTTTAAATGACATTCAGTTTTATAACTAACTACGACATTTTATATCAGAACTGAAACTTAGCTTTAATGTGATTGATTACTAATGAGCTCAAACTTAGCTTATTGTCTCTAAGATTTTGCAATGGCAGCCAAGGGCTGACACAACACTTAAGACTGAAACACTGAAAAAAGCACATCAATTTGCTGATAGCATCACTGTAGTTAAAAAAGAAAAATGGGAACTCTTAACTTTTTAAAACTCATGATCAGAGGTATTTCATTACTTAATATATAGACCACAAATCTTTAAATATGCACTAAAGGATGACTATTTTTCCCCACTGGGTTCATTAGAACAATTGAATATTGGGAAAAAAAATTCTCGTTTGTAAGGTAAATAGTTTATAAGGATAGTAGTATTAGAATTATTTGGAATGCGCACGATTTTCTCTTTGTCGTTAGGGTTTTGCAACCATTTCCCCTCTTTCTTCATATTTTAAGCAAGTCAATTTCTTGCGAATTAGAAAAACTAATGAAATTATTGAAGTACGACATGCCTAATAGCTCTGATGAATTGGATAATGACACTGGTTGTAAAGATACAATTTTGGTTATGAATGAAAATATGCAGGTTACCAAAACAATGATGTATCTTATCAACAGAAATGGAATGAAGAATCTAAATTACCTGCATACTACATTTAAATAAACAACATGAAATCAAAGATGTGTCAAGAAACATGTAGTGTCTTTCTTTCCCGCTAAATTATTAATGATATTTTAGGAAATGTCCAAAGAAGGGAATCAATAGATAATTAGTCCATTGTTATCATACTAGCAAAGAACTACATATAGTCAATTTTCACTTTACTTTTAACAAATATCGAATGAGGATTTTCAATCCTATTTTCTTTTATCTCTTGACCATTCTGCGAATAAAGTCTCATGTCATTTCCCTTATATCTTTGTTGAAAGTGCCAAAGTTCTAAGTTCTATCGAGGAGTTATTTTTTTGTCAAGGATGCGATAATTATTATAATTATAATCATGTAATCGAATATTAGAAACTTATTCTTCCTTATCAATATTATCATGGTTTTTTTCAAGGTTTTGTTCTTATATTTGATACTCAGGATAATATTGAATCATATTATCACATTATCCTTGCAGTCCTTCCTTCTGATCAGCCAATTTACTTATTTGAGATTTACTCATGCCAATCTAATTCTGGGAGATGCACTTCCTAAATTTGTCTTAGCTAGAAGATACAATTGTTATTGGTGGCATATATTATATGAGTGTGATGACTTACTGGAATACAACATCAAATGATGTACCCGCATCTAATGTGAAAAATGAGATCATAATAGAGTATGAGTTAAGCTATGTAACTATATATAATGACTATATGAATATTTTTATATTTATAATATATATATCAAGTAATGTGTAACACCTCAGAAAAACAAACTTGGACTTTCCAGCAGAAACAGGTGAACCACAGAGGAATTCAAGGGATGTGGTTAGGACCACGGTCTATCAGCCTCATTGTGGTTCACACACAGTCCATAAGTGGTGGACCATGGAGCCCTTCACGTGCCTTGGACCACAACACGAGCAATGGGAAGTCTCATGGAGGGGAGACAGAGCCGCTAGGTCTTAGGCGTCAGACCACGGAGCCCACCACTGACCGTAGTATTGATGACGAGTTGTGGATGGGTCCGTCGTCCTGATCCATCAGACCCCGAGCCTAAGTGAAGGACCATGACGACCCTCAAGTTCCATGATCCTCCACACGGGCAGTGGTAAGGCTCACGAAACTGAACTAGTAGGCCCCTAGCTCCAAGTGAAGAACCACGACGACCTTCACGGTTCGTGGTCCTTCACACGGTCCGTGAAGTGGACCATGGGAGAGAGTTACGAGGAACCAGTAGACCATTGCCAAAATCACGACCCACTTGACGGGCAGTGTTCCCAACGATGGTCCGCCAGTGGCGCCGTGGTTAGCCTTCGTCAGATTTCAAGTTGGGGTTGTTTTGGTCCTTTCCCCTATGTGTTTGGGCACTTAAATATGTCGTTTGATGCCTAAACTACGTTGTTTTACTCAGTTTAAGCCTGACAACCTATTCAGAACATAATCAAAATAATTATTTAGCAAAAATTACCAAAAATTAGAGCGAAGAAAAGAGTAAGAGGTGCCAGTTTTCCCTCAGGAACAACCATGAGATTTTCTTCAATTCTAACCCCGAAATCGAAAAATTTCTCCGTAGATTTCCTCACCATGTATGTAAGATTTTATTAGTAGGTTCCTTTCATCCACTAGGTCCCTAATATTCAGTCAGATTCTTGATTGTCTATATCATGCTTAGACCTAGGGTTTCTAAAACCTTAAATATTGGTTGTGATTTAGCAGTTATAGTGTTCTTATTCAGATTATCATGTTTTTTGAGGAATCCTTGCTTAGTTCCTTGCATGAAACTCAGGACCCTAGATGTTTAGATTCTCTTTGTTCTTGAACTACCCTTGCTATGTCAGTTAAACATATAATCATGCTCCAATATTTGAATGTTACATTGTTAGTTCCTAAATGTTGCATTCTCAGATTAGCATGTTAGAACTTTGAGCTATACAGTATTTCAATATTTCAGTCACACTCTGTCATAAACATATTCTAGTTGGGAGTAGTCTTAGCACCAAGTTGGACTAGGGTTCATCGTACCCTCATAGTCCTAGAACTACGTGACTCCTAGGTTTATAAGTCCCCTCTCTGGGAAACAAATTTAGTGATCACGCAACTCATGCCTTTATACCCTTGGCAAGGTATATTGGGTCCTCTCGATGGGGCATTGTAACACCCCATATCCAAAAAGGATAACGAACCAAAAATTCAGAATTTAAAGGTACCATCCACGAGGAGCACCGATAGTCCGTAGGTGGACCCACAGATCAGAGGTGTGGTCCATGGATTGGATCCCCAATATAGGCTTTCTAACTAGCACTGACAGTCCGCCAGGACGAACCATAGGTCTGTCCAATTTCTATCTACTGGTGGTCGGGGATGGGATACCCAAAAGTCCTAGGTGTGGAACCACGACTGGACCTACGAGCCGTGGGTGGGTCCACGGTCCATGTTCCAGGGGCCTGGGTTTGGCCAAAACTCTTTTACCACAATCCACAGACCTTAAATTACACCACAATTAATGATTAAACTCACTTTTAAATAGAATTTAAAGTAACAATTATCAATACCCATAAGCTAAATCAGCCCATAATCACACCCCAAGAATTGGGGTTTTAACTAGACATCATAAAAAGGTAAAAATCATTACCAAATTGATTATCCATCAACTGTGTAAGAGTGATTTCGTCCTTACAAATCTCCAATTTGAAGGTTCTCAAAAACTCACTTTAAATTTCTCAAAAGTGAATTTCTTCAATCCTTCAAAGCTAAGTAAAACTAGAGAAAACTGTCTCTAGATGCTAAAAACATCACAATAATGTCTGAAGAATGATAAAAGCTTCTAAACTAATTGTTAAAAAATGTATTTATAGTCGCCAAAACTAAGCAACGAAAGTTCATTCGGTGAATTAAGTCACCCTTTAGTAACTTTCATCGCTCTTCTACCTTTGCATTTAACATCCTCAAGGTTTGTAACTTTGGGCGATCAAGCACTGCATCACTGAACTACTCCGCAATCCACCGACAGCTACTTTATCTCACCGACTTGGTTTCTTCCCTCATGGCTTGGCACACTGGAACTTCAGGTGGTTAGATGAGCCACTCAGCGACATGCCGAGTGCTCTTGGCAATCCTCAGGCTCACCCATCTTCATTTCTTTAGCCTATTTTGTTCCTTTTTGCTTGTTAGTGTCCTTGCTTTGTTCCTCAATCGATATTCCTGAAAATCAATGGTTAATCATCAGTTATTGGCACAAAATAAGCATTTGAGGACACTAAATCTACATAAACTAAGCCCTAAATGAGTCCAAATCTCGGACTCATCAACACCCCTAACTTAAAATTTTGCTTGTCCTCAAGTAGAACTGAAGTTCAGCAGTTCAAGAAGGATGTCTCAAATAGTGCTACAAAAGACTCAATCATGAAAGAACACAATAAGACTCAACTTACTCATGCAAGGATCAATTATGCACTCAAAGATTCAAGTTGTGACTCACCATTATCAAAGGTACTCAAGTTCACAATACTTGCTTCAAATGCAAGTTCAAGCTCAACAAAGGTAGTCAAATGCCCTCACAACAAAGATGATTCCATATTCACACACAATTCTTCAACAATTTATAGTTCCGGAATCATATACAACTCTCACACTCACAAAGATGAACACATGCATGATATCACCCATACGTTTGCCCTTATTTTCCAATCAACATTTGTTTCAGCTCACTCAAGATCAAAAAGGTCATTTAGTCTCAGTGGCTACTATCCTCATGAAATGTGGTATGAATATCACTTTCCTTCCTTTTCATCAACATTGTCACTCATGCTCAAAATTCACCCCATTATTCACTTCCAATGGAATACCGTACACCCCATTTTTTTGCAATTTTCATAACTTTTACATTCATTTTCTTTTGCTTTCTTATTTACTTTCTTTTTTTTGTTTTTTTATATGTAGGGGTTCCATATTTTCCAAGTCCATGGATCAAGGGGACTTCTTCACACTTTTCACCACACCCCTAACATAGACTTTTCGCCTAAGTTGGCTATTCTAACAAACCACACTTCATGAGGATTATGGGTGAATGGATAAAGAGGGGTAACATTTGTTCAAGTTTCTTTCAAGGAAAGGATAAGGCTCAAAGGGGTTTCAAGCAAGGTTCACACATCTCACAAGGTTGGCCACAAAAGAGGTATATTGTCAAATTGTTTCACTCTTCAAAATTGTTTCCTAACATCATTTCAAGAGCTTGCATCACTTAGTCAACCATACCAACAAGGTAAATTCTAGGTGTCATCATACAAGGTTCACGGTAAGCTCATCACACAAGGCATTGGCACCACTATCAAACGAGACTCCACACTTTTGCTAATGTTAAATGTTCATTACAAGAGACTCCATTCGATAACCGGCTAGTCACAATGAGATGCAAAAATTTAACATATTTTCTATGAAACTTCATTTGGCCTCATCATAGCCGCACATTAATTATTTTTTTCGATTAAGAGCACTATTCAAGTCATCGGTATTGATCTAACTTGTGACATCCCTCAAAATAAAACAGGATAAAGTAGAGCGTCACATGGGTCCTATGCATTAATAAATAATTTAAATAATCAAGAATATCATTTTTAATCAGTTTTAAAGAGTTTGGAAGTCAAACGTCAAAGGACGAGCAAGACGTTCAGAAACTAGTCTTTTACGTGTTGGTGTGTTCTAGTATGTTGTTCATGTTTTTATGTGTTGTTTCGAGTCTAAAATCAGTGGAGGCGACCCTAGTGTCTTAATAAATGTTTTTAGGGTCAAAAAGTTCGGGTACGACTCCTCGGGACCACCCTAAGGGTCCCCGAGGAGGACTCCAACCCTTGGCCAAGCAAGCTGCCAAGGCAGCTTGAAGTTGTTCTTGGAGGGAGTGGCTCCACGTCGCGGACCTACTCCACGTCGCGGACCTACTCCACCAATGGCCAAAATGTTGCTCCGCATCGCGGAGACACCGCGGACTCTAGTGTCTCGAAATTTAATTTTTTAGAAACTTGCGGTAACACCCTCGCGTCATGGACTTGTTTCCCGACGAAATATGCAAAAATAAAACTCAAGTTTGACTTGTTTAAAAAGGTCCAACTAAGTGAGGGGTAGTTTGGGTACTTTGGGTTATTATTATTTTAAGTGTTTTTAAGTATTTTAAAGGTATTAAAACATTTGAGAGGTGTTTTTGAATTCATTCTTCAAATTAAAAACTCCCAAAAACTTTCTCTCTCTAAAGTCCTCTCAAGTTCAAGGAAGAAGAAGGTGGAGAGCTAGGGTTTCAATTGAGGGTTCCCTTACACCAAATTTCGTTGAGATTTCATCAATTTGTGTATGGTGGCTCTTCATCTCGGACTCATTTTCATCCTATTTACAATGTTTTCAAAAAGTGAGTAAAAGCTTGTTTTTGAATTCTATCAAGGGTTCTTGCATGAAAATGATTTGAAACGTCTGGGTATGGATTAATTGATGTTTGTTTGCGGTTTTGAATGAAATACACCATGAACCATTGTCTTCTACAAAACCCTAAAATTTGCTATGAAGTGGGTCTATTTCTATAAGTTCAAAGTTGATGGAATTATGTGTAAAGTGAATTGTATTGATATCTCTTGTGTTGTTTAATGTTTATTTATGATTAATTGTTGATAATGGATTAATTAAGGGTGGTAAGCCTTATGGGTGAAGTATTGGTGATTTTAGCTATGGCTTTGGATTATGGCAAGAAGGCTTGAACTCTCTTTATTGAGTTGATTGTTGTTGGTAATTGAATCCACTTTTGGTGGAAGTGTTATATCTTATTATTGTGTGGTATTATTGTGAATTGTAGCCTTGAAGTCACTAGTGAAACTGTTGTATAATGTGGGAATATTGTATTATTGTGAATTAAGGCCATGAAGGGCATTATATGAGTGTTATTACATGGTTGTATTATTATACACATATGAGGCTAGATGTAAAGTGATATATGAAGCTATATGTAAAGTTCGTGTGAAGCTATAATGTGAAGATGTTCTAATGGTATTAATGTGATATTGTATAAAGTGGTATTATGCTGATGTGAAAGCATATGTCTCTTGAAATGGTGATATGTGGTGATGATGAACTATGATGAGTCTTTATAAGATGATGTAGTAGCTCATATACTAGACTTGGATATCTTGTCTTGTGTCATGAAAGCTTGATTATGTATATGAATATATGAATGTTTGATGGGGCTATGACTTAGTAATGGAGTTCTTCCTATAAATGCTAAAAGAGGAATTCTAGGCCAAGACTTGAATTGGTAAGACTTAAGCATAGTGCCATTTCATGAATCTAGCTTGCCTAAGTAAATGTATAACCTTGAAGGAAGGGCCTTAGGGTGATGTTCCCTTCTTGAGTGAAATGGTAGACTTAGAGATGGATGGAGCCGGAACGGCATGAGAATCCTTATCTAAGAAAGTCATATGATCTATCCTTATGAACCTAGATTGGCTATGACTAAGAAATGGGGCATTTCTTGGGAATAGGTACTATGTGTTGGTTGAACTATAAAAGGAACCCTCTCTAGTACATATGTGATTGTCCCCTATATGCTTGTGTGTCTCTTAGATGGTTTTATAAAGAATGTTGACTTAGTATTTTATAATGTAATCATAAAACCCTTGTCTATGGTAAGTCTTAGGAATACTTAGGTGTACATGAAGAGGTTGTACGGGCGGTCACTTCATTATTCACTTAAGTGTGGCTTAGAGTGACTTGAGATAGAGGCTTAAATCGAATGAAGGACTTACTTTGCTATCTTGTTTAAGCATGGTACACTTGTGTTAATTGAGTTGTAAATTATGTGAATGTGGTCTTAATTGTGAATGGTGACTTCAAATGTGGATTTATGCTTGTGGTTGTAAAGGTATGTTAAAAAAGGTATTAAAAGCATACATTCCTTGTAAATGTCCGTTGTGAATGTTTTCTTGCATGGTCATCATACTTAGTACTTATTGTACTAATTCCATATTTCTCTATTGTTACCAGTGTAGGTGGTGGAAAGTGAAGAGATCTGTGAGGAAGCTTGGGATATTGACTATTCTAAAGAAGCTTGGTATGTCCTCATATATTCGAGGACATAGTTGTTACCTTTCTAGTATTTCCACTTAGACATTGTTTAAGACTTATATTTTTGTTGTAAAGGGACCGTATTCCTAAGATGTTCTATTTATGTCTAAGATGGTACATGAGACTTAGAAATTCTACTTCGTTACATTTGAAAGATTTTATGAGTATTATGAATTTGTTTTAAAAAGTGTTTCAATTCCTTACGGTTTTTATTACCGAATGCGATGAATGAATGCTAAGAGGCTTGTATTAGACCTCTGAGAGGTTGAGTACAGTTGTTACAACTTGGGGGGGGTGCTCCCGGGTCGTTACAAACTTGGTATCAGAGCATAAGGTTTTGGAAATTGTCCCTTAGGATTCAAAGTCTCATATGCCACATCTAGTAGAGTCTTCTTCATCAGTGTGAGTCGCGACACATCTATGAGCGAGAGGCTATAGGACGGTAGAAGTTTCACTTATTTCATTAATCTTGACGTCGTGCCTTAGAGTTTTGTCTATAAGTATCTTTCCTAATCCGTCTCTTGTGTTTATAGGATAAGAATACGAGGGCTAATCCTTCGAGAGCGAAAGAGGAGAATGTGGATGGGGGAGTTCCTCCCCAAGGTCTTCAAGGTGACCAAGTCCCCATAGGCAATCAAGAGAATGAGGTTCCGGTGGTTCCCCCGACCAGGACTAATGAAGAGATTAGGGCAGCTTTCTAACTCTAACTCAAGCCATGACGGCTCAAGCAAATAGAGATGTGGGGCCTAGGGTGACTGCTAATGAGAGTACGGCTGCCTCAAGGTTGATAGACTTCGTGAGGATGAATCCTCCTATCTTTTTGGGCTCTAGAATTGGAGAAGATCCCCAAGGTTTCTTGGATGAGATTTACAAAATTGTGGATGCTATGGGTGTATCTTCTAGAGAGAAAGCAGAATTGGCTTCATACCAATTGAAGGAGGTGGCCCAAATTTGGTACACTCAATGGAAGGCAAATAGGCCGGAGGAAGCGGGTCCTATAGAATGGGAGGAGTTTAAGGATGCATTCTTGGGTAAGTACTTTTCCCTAGAGAAGAGGGAGTGCAAAATTGAGGAGTTCATTAATCTTAGGCAAGATAATATGAGCGTGGAGGAGTATGCTTTGAAGTTCTCTATGTTGTCTAGGTATGCTCCATCTTTGGTGTCTAACTCTAAGGAGGAGATGAGTAGGTTTGTTACCGGTGTATCTGACTTGGTGAAAGAAGAGTGTCGTACGGCAATGCTCCATGGTGACATGAACATCTCGAGGCTTATTGTGTATGCTCGATCTATTGAGGAGTCCCAGATGACTAGGGTGAGGAAAGACTTGAAAAGGGGTAGGTATGAGGATCAAGGACAACCTAGGTTTAAGAAGATGGCTCCAAATCAAGATTTCTCAAGTGCTCCTAAGGTTAACCATGAAAGAGGTGGTGGTTCTCAAATTGCTAAGCCTACTTGTTCCACTTGTGGAAAGAAGCATTTTGGGAAGTGTCTATCCAGCACTTGTGGTTGCTATGGTTGTGGGAAAAGTGATCACAAGGTGAGAGATTGTCCTAATATTGTGGCTAAAAGAAGGAATGCTAGGCAAGCTCCTTATAGTGGTCCTAGTGTTGATGATCAAGCAAGGAATCGTTTATCATTTCATCATGCATGTACGTAGTCATGTTCTTTGTTATGCAGGTTTTTTATTTTCAATTATTCCTTCCTATCATATTCATAATTGATTAAATTCATATTAGATCACTATGAACTAGATTATTTGTTTATCATGTTCTCCTGTCACTACTAGAATCGTACTTTAGCGGATACTTCCTTATTATCAGCGCCTCAACTTTGTTTACTCCCCTAAACGGCTTTCCTCGCCTACCGGTTTCATATTTGTATTTTTATATTTTTTGCCTTATATGTGATCATGCTTCCTTCATTATTAAATCCTGTTACTACTATCGGTGTTTCTATATTTCTTCTTATAATGATGAATGCTTTAAATTGAGTTCTCGATTTAAATGAGAAAATCAGTTTCATGATCGTTGTTCTCCTTATATGCACAAATTTGTGAGTTGCTAAAAGTTGTTAGAGTTGATTAGTTGAGCATGCTTAAGTGTATTCTTAATGTGGCATGACTGTGTTTTAATAAGATAATTGCATATTGTGTTCTTTGATGTTGTTATGAGAATGAGGTGCTATGGAGAAGGAAGTTCCTCCAAATAAATGAGAAATGGAAAAAAAAAGTTTGACGCATGTTGAGTTGTAGGTGTGATTCCTACTTCCATAAATTTGAATGAAGTTGTGTTGTAATGGCTGGTTATGTGGAGTAGATGTTTCCTCCTTGATGAGTGCTTTCGAATTGATATTGTATGATTGTTGTGGATTGCTAGTCTTGAGTCATTACCCTTAATGTTTTAAAGTGCCATTCGAGGACGAATGTTCCCAAGTGGGGGATATTGTAACACCCCACAAAATGAAGTAGGATAAAGTAGAGCCTCACATGGGTCCTATGCATTAATAACTTGTTAAAATAATGAAGAATAGCCTTTTTAGTCAGTTTTGAAGTATTTGGAAGTCAAACGTCAAGGGACAACCAAGACGTTCAAAAACTAGTCTTTTACGTGTTGGTGTGTTCCAGTATGTTGTTCATGTTTTTATGTGTTGTTTGGAGTCTAAAATCAGTGGAGCTGACCCTAGTGTCTTAATAAATGTTTTTAGGGTCAAAAAGTTCGGGTACGACTCCCCGGGACCACCATAAGGGTACCGGAGGAGGACCCCAATCCTTGGCCAAGCAAGTAGCCAAGGCAGCTTGAAGTTGTCCTTGGAGGGAGTGGCTCTGCGTCGAGGAACTGCTCCACCAATGGCAAAAAAGTGGCTCTGCGTCGCGGAGACACCGCGGACTCTACTGTATCAAAATTTAATTTTTTAGAAAATTACGAGAACATCCTCGCGTCACAGACTTGTTTCCGGACGAAATCTGCAAAAATAAAACACTAGTTTGACTTGTTTAAAAAGGTCCAACTAGGTGAGGGGTAGTTTGGGTTATTATTATTTTAAGTGTTTTTAACTATTTGAAAGGTATTAAAACATTTGAGAGGTGTTTTTGAATTCATTCTTCAAATTAAAAACACCCAAAGACTTTCTCTCTCTAAAGTTCTCTCAAGTTTAATGAAGAAGAAAGTGAAGAGCTAGGGTTTTAATTGAGGGTTCCCTTCCACCAAATTTCGTTGAGATTTCATCAATTAAGGTATGGTGGCTCTTCATCTAGGACTCATCTTCATCCTAGAGTCAATTTCAAAGAATTTTACCATGTTTTCAAAAAATGACTACAAGGTTGTTTTTGAATTCTATCAAGGGTTCTTGCAAGAAATTGATTTGAAACGTTTGGGTATGCATTAATTTATGTTTGTTTGGGGTTTTTGAATGAAATACTCCATGAACCCTTGTCTTCTACAAAACCCTAAAATTTGCTATGAAGTGGGTCTATTTCTATAAATTCAAAGTTGATGGAATTATGTGTAAAGTGAATTGTATTGATATCTCTTGTGTTGTTTAATGTTTATTTATGATTAATTGTTGATAATGGATGAATTAAGGTTGATAAGCCTTATGAGTGAAGTATTGGTGATTTTAGCTATGGCTTTGGATAATGGTAAGAAGGCTTGAACTCTCTTTATTGAGTTGATTGTTGTTCGTAAATGGAACCCACCTTTGATGGAAGTGGTATATCTTATTCTTGTGTGGTATTATTGTGAATTGTAGCCATGAAGGCATTGGTGAAATAGTTGTATAATGGGGGAATATTGTATTATTGTGAATTGAGGCCATGAAGGGCACTATATGAGTGTTATTACATTGTTTTATTATTATTTACATATGAGGCTATATGTAAAGTTTGTGTGGAGATATAATGTGAAGATGTTCTAATGGTATTAATGTGATATTGTATAAAGTTGTATTATGCTGATGTGAAAGCATGGTTTTCTTTAAATGGTGATATGTGGTGATGATGGACTATGATGAGTCTTTATTAGATGATGTTGTAGCTCATACGCTATACTTGAGTATCTTGTCTTGTGACATGAAAGCTTGATTATGTATATGAGTATATGAATGTTTGGTTGGGCTATGACTTAGTAATGGAGCTCTTCCTATATATGCTAACAAAGGAATTCTAGGCCAAGACTTGAATTGGTAAGACTTATGCATAGTGCCTTATCATGAGTCTAGCTTTCCTAAGTAAATGTATAACCTTGAAGGAAGGGCCTTAGGGTTATGTTCCCTTCTAGAGTGAAATGATAGACTTAGAGATGGATGGAGCTGGAACGGCATGAGATTCCTTATCTAAGAAAGTCAAATGAGCTATCCTTATGAACCTAGATTGGCTATGACTAAGAAATGGGGCATTTCTTGGGAAGAGGTACTATGAGTTGGTTGAACTAGAAAAGGAACCCTCTCTAGTACATATGTGATCGAATACTCTATGGAAATCAAGGCTAAGCACCGAGTAGATGTGGTTAGGATGGTGGCCTAGTTGAGCATGAGATTAGGCACAATGAACATCCTTGGACATCTCTTAAACCATGTGCCAACAAGGGTTGCTTTTAGTTCTACCCTTGGCAAGTAGAACAATCTCCACGGAGTAGGATAGACTCCAAATTCCATACCTTAATAGTATGGTCTATGTCATTTAAGGCCTATTTCCATCTTATGGGATGTGCACTCTAGTATTGGATAGGTTCTACAATGTGTAGGTGGTAGTATGGGATGCTATCTACACATGGAACGAGTAGGCTTAGAAGATACTAAACTTAGTTCCCTAAGCCTTAGGGCTATTATGTGATTGTCCCCTATATGGTTGTGTGTCTCTTAGTTTGTTTTATAACGAATGTTGACTTATTATGTTATAATCTAATGATAAAACCCTTGTCTATGGTAACTCTTAGGAACACTTAGGTGTACATGAAGAGGTTGTATGGGCGGTCACTTCATTATTCACTTACTTTGCTATCTTGTTTAAGTATGGTACACTTGTGTTAATTGAGTTGTAAATGATGTGAATTTGGTCTTAATTGTGAATGGTGACTTGAAATGTGGGTTTATGCTTGTGGTTGTAAAGGTTTATTAAAGAAGGTCTTAAAAGCATACATTCCTTTTAAATGTCTGTTGTGCATGTTTTCTTGCATGGTCATCATACTTAGTACTTATTGTACTAATTCCATATTTCTTTACTGTTACAAGTGTAGGTGGTGGAAAGTGAAGAGATCTTTGAGGAAGCTTGGGAGAGTGTTATGTTTGAGACTCCGAGACACGCATCACATCAGGATACTCTGATGGTGGACTCCAATGTAGCCAAGGATGATGAGACACTAGGCACTAATGCCTTGACGATTGGAGTGACTTATGTGCAGACTTCACCCCAGGCCTAGCCTGGTAGGATGATTACTTTTACATCCCTCCGTGTTGTTTTTTATTGACTGTTGGGTTTTAGTTGCATTTGAGAACAATTGCATATTTTTTTGTTGGTGGGGTGAAGTCTTTCCATACCTACCTCTTTTATAGGTTGTTTTGTGAATATTGATTTCGATTGTGTTTTTGTGAATATTGAGCTTATTAGGTTAAATATATTTTTTTTGTAGAATCATGGTTGTTGATAAATTGTAGCCCATGGTTTTAATAAGAAAATGGTTTAGAATCAAATTTTAAAATTTTGCCACCTCTTGTGTGTGTGAGTATGGTTGTTCTTGTGCAAATTTGAGTGTTGGTTGCGGTCAATGCCGATGACTTGAATAGTGCTCATAATTGAACGAAATGAATGTGCGGCTATAATGATGCAAACTAACTTACATAGGCGATATGTGAACTTTTAGCATCTCGTTGTGACTAGCCGGTTGTCGAATGAGTCTCTTGTGATGAACATTGCACGCTAGCTAGAAAGTGTCGAGTCTTGTTTGATAATTGTGTCAATGGCTTGTGTTGTGAGGCTACCTTGAACATTGTGCTTGATGAAACCTATAATTTTCCCCGTTGTTCCGATTGATTGAGTGAAGCGAGCAATTGAAATGATTTTAGGCAAGAACTTTGAAGAGTGAGCCAATTTGACAATATACCTCTTTGTGGCCAACCTTGTGAGATGTGTGAAGCTTGAATAACATCTTCTGATCCTATCCTTTTCTTGGAAGAAACTTGAACAACTTTGACCTCTTTATCCCATCACCCATAACTTTCATTAAGTATTGGTATGTTTGAATAGCCAACTTAGGCCAAAAGCATATGTTGGGGGTGTGGTGAAAAAAAGGGAAAGTCAAGAAGTGGAAAGATTCCCCTTTGATGGATTGTTTTAAAAAAATGATGGAACCCCTCAATATTTAAAAAAATACTAAAAAGGAGAAAAAACTGTGAAATAAAGTGTGTGAAATGAATGAAGAATAATAGGGTATCCGGTTGTAACACTCCGGAAACAGTAGGCTAAACTTGGGCTACGTTAGAGGGTTAGAGTCATAGAGGTGGCCTTAGGCCAAGGGAAAAGGAGCAAGGGCCAAGGCAAGGGGCAAGGCTGCCCAGGCCTTGTCAAGGCACTGCCCCAAGACAACGAGGGCCTTCACAACCAATGGTGGTCACCACGAGTCGTGGTGCCACTCGTGGAGGTGGAGGCAGTTGTCTCCTCAAGGCTGCCCCGAAATTGGCTCCTCTCCACGAGCCACTTCACGGCTCATGAAGCCTTAGACGACTCGTGGGAGTACCTTTGGACATTCCTTAGTGGTAGAGGGTTTATGGAGGATGGCTTAGCCACTGCGTCAAGGCCCATGATAGGGACCACGGCTCGTGGCCTTGACCACGACTCGTGGCATTGACCACGACTCATGGAGCCCATCGTCAGATTGACTTGGGCTTGTCAGCTAAAGGCCCAATTTTCCTAGCTACTACCTCAAGACCACGAATGGGACCACGTCTCATGGGGCCCCACGTGGTCCCTGTCAGCTAACTTTAAGTGAGGGTTATTTTGGGAAATTCTGATTTATGTCCAATCAAAGTGAAGTCGTTTTGGGCAAGTTTAGGATCTCTATATAAATCATTTTTAAGTCAAATTCACCCAAACTAAGTCATTTTTCCCAAACACCGAAATAATTCCCAAAGTTCATCTCCTCACCAAAAATTCTCTCTCTAGAACTTCAAGGAAGAAAAAGAAGGAAGAAAGAAGAAGGTGAAGCTATATATTCAAGAAACAAGTTCTTCTCATTAAATTCAATTGGTTTCATAGCTCGGGTATGGTAGTCCTTCATCCATGGATAGAATTCATCAATGGAGTCCCTCCAAAACTAAATTTCAAAGATAGATATTCCCCAAAAGCTAGGGTTTGTCTCCAACTCATGGGTTCCTTTCAAAAAAATTCTAATTGTTGATTTAGTTTAAATTATGATTGAATTCATGATTTGTTATGGTTTTATGTTGAAATCCCCAAGAACCCATGAAACCCCCATATTACTCAATTATGATCTTGTGATGTGGTTTTGTTGATTATGGAAGAATATGATGATATCATGCATGTGATAGTTGAGTTACTTGAATTATTTTATTATCCATTTCTAATGTAGTGATTCCAAATGTGTATATGGAAATGTGATCTTTGATCCTTGAAGAACAAAGTATGAGAATTGTGCATGATTTATGAAGTTTAGTATATGCTTTACGAACACCTTTAGAGTAAAGTCATTATGATTATGATCTAGTTGTTGTGTTGTTGGAAGGTTATACTCATGTACACACCTATATTTGAATATGATATGGCGTGAAAGGTTTTCTCACAATATGATGACTCTAAGGCTGAAGGGTTGTTCTCACCTATTGAATCTATAAGCTATAGTATGAAATATGTTGGATTGAGTGCCAAGACATTCTTCCCTGAATATGAACTTGAGTAAAGATTTAATATATAATCCATGGGAATTAATGCTTAGTACCGAGCGGAAATAAATATGAGATGGAAGCTTATTCGATAGTTGAGTTCGGCTTCCCAATGAAACCATTTACAGTAGTTGAGTCTGGCTTTCCGAATGGTTTCCGTTTACCTTAGTTGGGCTCGGGTTACAAAAGTACGTATCTCATTAGATGGAAACCTTGTACCTTAGTTGCGTTCGGGTTTCTAGTAGTAGTCTCCTTAACCCAAAAACTATGTGCCCTTATAGGTTATTTAGCTAGTGGATCCACCTAAGCTAAGAATATGGTTCTACCTTAGGCAAGTAGGACAAACTCTTTTTGGTATGGGGTGGACACCGGATTCCATTATAAGATCACATGGTCTATTTCGGTTAAGGCTTATTCCCCATTATGATAATAGTATGAACAAATAGTATGAACAAGAGTATGAATGATGGGTTATAGTTACTCAAGAGGCTATACTTAGTATGGGTGAGATTATGTGATCTTATTCATGGATTACACAAGTATTCTTTGAGGGTATGTGTGATATGTTCTTCTTATGACATGACGATCTACGAGTTGATTATGCTTATGACTTATGTTTTTCCATTATCTTCAAAATCATGCTTTAACTTAGTAAATGACATGCATTCAACTAAAATGTCCCTTTTAGCATGTTTTCATGATTTTATGCATGGCTATCATGCTTAGTGCATTTTTTGTACTAAACCATATTTTCCTATCTTTTCCCTAAGTGTAGGGTCCCGTTCTCAACGTGGTCATCATTGTGGCTAACGCTTGGATTTGCTCTTTTCTTCTTGCTTGTTGGTGAGTCCTCATGATTTGAGGACATATATTTTCATTTAGTAGTTTCGTTCTTGTATTTGACTTTCGGATTATGTTGTATGGGCTGTGACCCTATTTGATTCAAGTATTATAATAGATGGCTAATTGAGACAAGTCTAGACTTCCACTTTCCTTTATGAAAATTTTGGACTTGAAATGCATTTTTACTCATATTGTTGTATTGCTTTATGTTATGATATGCTAAGTGGCTTACATGGGGCCTTTCGGGGTTCCATGTCCCTTGTTACGTCTAGGGGATAATTTCATTCAGTAGTTTAGAATGATTCTAGGATGATGTTTTATAAGCCACGTCTAGTGGAGTCTTATTCATCAGTATGAAGCGCGCCACACTTATAAATAAGAGTCTATAAGATAATTAGAAACTACACTTCTTTCATTACTCTTAAGTCGTTCCTTAGAGTTTAATTCTATAAAGTCCCTCTCCTAATCTTTCTCTTGTGTAGTTAGGAACTGAATACACGACGGGCTAATGCTAGAAGGGTAGAAGTTGAGAATGTGAATCAAGGAGCTCCTCCTCAAGCTAATCAAGCTCCAGTTGATCCATTGGTTGAAAATGTGACCCATTCAAAATTTAAATCTACTGTACAAATTTTGGCTCAAGTCGTGATGGCTCAAGACAAAAGAGAAGTTATAGCTTCGGTGAATCCTAATGTGAATTTCGCTGCTTCTAGGGTTAGGGATTTTGTAAGAATGAACCCTCTCAAATTTCATGTCTCTTATATGGAAGAGGATCCCCAAAGTTTTATCGAGGAGGTTTATAAAGTTCTTGCTATTATTGGGTGTCTTCGGAATAGAAGGAGGAGTTAGCCGCCTACCAACCAAAGGATGTTGCTCAATTATGGTATGAATTGTGGAAGAGGGGAAGACCTGTAGGAGCGGGCTCGATTGAATGGGAAACATTCAAGTCGGCATTTCTTGATAGATTCTTTCCACGAGAGTTGAGGGAAGCTAAGGTGGAAGAATTCATTAACCTTCGACAAGAAAGTATGAGCATGAAAGAGTATACCCTAATATTCACTCAATTGTCCAAGTATGCTCGGACTATTGTGGCGGATTCAAGGGATGAGATGAGTAGGTTTTTGATGGGTGTGTCCGACTTGGTTGAAGAAGAATGTTGTACGGCAAGGCACCATCATGACATGGATATCTCAAGGCTTATGGTGCACGCTCAACAAATTGAGGGATCAAAACTCAAGAAAAAGAATAGAGAGGTGAAAAGAGCTAGAACCGGTGATGGAAACTTCTCCAATGATAGGTCCGATGGACTAAGTCAACCAAGGTTTAGACAAAGGTTTTCCAAGCACGGCTCCTCTAGTTCTCCAAGGGTCGACAATAATAGGGTTTCAACCCTAAACCTCAAGGAGATAATAGTGATGGTTCTTATGTTGGTAGGTCATATCGTGCAAAATGTGGTAGAAAGTATGATGGTAAGTGACTATTTGGTACCGAAGGTGTTTTAGTTGTGGGAAGATTGGCCATAAGATAAGAGACTGTATGTTGCTCAAGGTTAAGGGAATGGGAGATAAACAATTCCTCCAAGCGGATCAAATTCCAATGCCCAAAAGCAAAACCGCTTTTATGCTCTTCAATCCGGAGGTGACCAATAGAGCTCCCCGAATGTGGTGACTGGTATGTTAAAAGTATTTTCTATTCATGTATATGTCTTGTGAAATTCCGGTGCTACTTGGTCCTTTGTGACACCTTTTGTGGCCATGAAGTTTGAAATACTCCCCGAAGTGCTAGTAGAACCTTTTTCTATATCTACCCTGGTTGATGACTCGGTGGTGGCTAAGATATTTTATAGAAGTTGACCCATTTCCTTGTTCCATAGGTTTACTTTGGTGGATTTGGTGGAGTTATAGATGTTAGACTTTGATGTGATTTTGGGTATGGATTGGTTACATGCATGTTGTGCCTCTCTAGATTGTAGGACTCGGGTGGTTAAGTCCCAATTTCAAAATGAGCCTATTTTTGTATGGAAGGAGTGAAATTCTATGCCTTGAGATGAATTTGTCTCTTGCCTTAAAGTTAGGAAGATGATCTCCAAAGGGTATATTTACCATCTTTTAAGGGTGAAGGATGTTTAATCTGAAACCTCTTCTCTAGAGTCGGTTCCGGTAGTGAATGAGTTTCCAGAAGTCTTTCCCGATGATTTACCGTTATTCCTCCCTAGCGGGAAATAGATTTTTTGTATTGACCTTCTTCCAAATATGCAACCTATCGCTATTCCTCCTTATAGAATGGCTCTAGCCGAGTTGAAAGATAAACTAAGGGATTTATTAGATAAGTTATTCATCCGACCGAGTATATCTCCATAGGGTGCTCTGGTGTTGCTTGTTTGAAAGTAGGATGGGTCTCTTAGAGTGTGCCTTGATTATCGTCAATTGAATAAAGTGACCATCAAGAATAAATATCCCCTTCCGAGAATTGATGATTTGTTTGACCAGCTTCAAGGGGTTAGTTATTTCTTTAAGATAGATCTTCATTCGGGTTATCACCAATTAAGGGTGAGAGGGATTGATATTCCAAAGATGGCCTTCAGAACCCGGTATAGTCACTATGAGTTTGTTGTAATGTCATTTGGGTTAACTAATGCTCTGACGACATTTATGGACTTGATGAATAGTGTGTTTAGGCAATACCTAGACATGTTTGTGATTGTGTTTATCGTTGATATTTTGATCTATTCAAGAAGTGAGAATGAACATGTGGACAATTCGAGAATTGTATTGCAAGTTCTTAAGGACCAACAACTTTTTGCAAAGTTTAGAAAGTGTGAGTTGTTGTTGAGGACCGTAGCTTTCCTTGGTCATATTGTGTCAAGTGAGGGTATTGAGGTAGATCCGAAGAAGATGGATGCGGTCAAGAGTTGGCCTAGACCTCAAACTCCTTCGAACATTTTATAAAGCTATTGAGAATTTTGGCTTATTATAGAGACGTTGAGAAATGTTGAGTTTCATGCATAATGGGTTGCTAGATGTAGTCCCTACTTCCTTGTGTGCATTGATTTATGTTTGAGATGGAGTTAATAGTTCCTCCTTTGAATTGTGCATTATTTTGATTTTTCATGCATGATGGGCTGCTAGTCTTCAGTCATTACTTCCGTAAGAAGTCTAGATTATCATTCAAGGATTAATGTTTCCAAGGGGGAGATATTGTAACACCCCAAAAAATATAGGCTAAACTAGGGCTACGTTATGGGGTTAGTGTCATGGAGGTGGCCTAGAGCCAAGGGCAAAGGGTCAAGGGCCAAGTCTGCACAAGCCTTGCCAAGGCACCACCATAGGACCACGAGGGCCTTCACGACCAGTGGTGGTCACTAGGAGTCGTGGTGCCACTCATGGAGGTAGAGGTAGCATCCTTCTCAAGGCTGGCCCAAAATTGGATCCTCCACATGAGCCATTTCATGGCTCGTGAAGCCTTAGACAACTCGTGGGAGTGGCATTGAGCATGCCTTACTAGTTGAGGGTTGATGGAGGGTGGCTTAACCACTACCTCAAGGCCCACGAGAGGGACCACGACTTGTGGCCTTGACCATGTCTCGTGGTGCCCCTCTCTAGATTGCCTATGGCTTGTGGGCTAAAGGCGCAAGTTGCCTAGCTACTGCCTCATGACCACGGATGGGAACATGACTCGTGGTCATGACCATGGCTCGTGGAGCCCCACGTGGTCCCTGGCAGTTCACTTTAAGTGAAGGTTCTTTTGAGAAATTTTGGTTTGAGTCCGTCCAATCAAAGTGAATTTGTTTTGGGTAAGTTTAGGGTCACTATATAAATCATTTTTAAGTAAAATTCACCCAAACTAAGTAATTTTTTCCAAACACTCAAATAATTCCCAAAGTTCATCTCCTCACCAAAAATTCTCTCTCTAGAACTTCAAGGAAGAGGAAGAAGAAGAAGAAGAAGAAGGAAAAAGGTGAAGCTAGGTTTCAACAAAACAAGTTATTGTCATCAAATTCTTTTGGATTCATAGCTAGGGTATGGTAGTCCTTAATCCACGGATAGAACTCATCCATGGAGTCCCTCCAAAATTAAATTTCAATGATAGAAATTCCCCAAAAGGTAGGGTTTGTCTCCAACTTGTGGGTTCCTTTCAAAAACGATTCTAATGTATGATTTAGTTTATATTATGATTGAATTAATGATTTACTATGGTTTTTATGTTTAAATCTCCAAGAACCCTTGAAACCCCATATTACTCAATTATGATCTTGTGATGTGGGTTTGTTGATTATAGAAGAATATGATGAGATTATGATTGTGATAGTTGAATTACTTGAATTATGTTATTATCCAGGTCTAATGTAGTAATTCTAGATGTGTTTATGGATATATGATCTTTGATCCTTGAAGAACAAAGTTTGAGAATTATGCATTGACTTCATGTATCAGGACACTACTTCGGTTCAATTTCCAACGATCGCGTGTAGTGATATAACCCAACCAAAGGTTGGGCTCGTTCCCACAGGGAGTAGTTTCTAGAATTAATAGAAAAGTAAAATCAAGTTCTAATCGATCGTAGCTATAGGTATTAACAAATAAAAACATACTAAATCTAAGGGGTGATGCAAGGGTCAATTATCAATGGGGATTTGTATTAATTTAACAACTAAAAACGGCAAAAATATAATGAAATGAGATAGGGAAACAGGATTCTTGGGATATGATAGGAATATCGGATAAAATACACTATCGGGTAGATGCCATTGATAGTACAATGTTGAATATTTGTAACTAGGCTAGACTTTAGTGGGGTAAATTCTCTCTCGAGCAACTTACCCCAAATCAACTTGGTTTCTCTCGAACATCGAGTTGAAGCATTTAAGCACAGCCTCCGTCTTAGCCAAATCACTCTCTCGAGCTGAAAGTGTGGGAGAGGACCTAGGATTCACTCTCTCGAGTTGAACCCACGATGACCCAATAACCACCGACTATCGATTTAGTAGTCTTAGTTTTAAAACCTCTCTCTCAAGCAAGCCAAAAACAGTAAGATGAATCGTATTTGAACCTACAATCTCATTCAGTTCAAACACAACTACTAAACAAAATCACATTTAAGCAACAAATATTCAAACAATAAGCAACACCCAACAATCAATTTAACCTATATTCACATAATCACACCCAAAGAATTGGGGTTTTAGCTAGACATGTACAAGAGATAAAAATTTATACCAATATGAGTTTCCATCAAATGGGCATGAAGAATTAAGTCTTAAACCATGTCAAGAGTGAAGAATCTTCGAGACCCACATCTAATTTATTGTAGTTGAAACCCTTTGAATCTTCAAAGTTTTAGAACAAAGTCTCCAAAACCCTCTAATACTTAAACTCTCTCAAAAACTGTAAAAAGTTCGACTAATAGAAGTGATACTAAGCTAGAAATTTAAACAAGTATTTATAGTGTTTGAAAATTTGTGTTGCGGAGGACTATTCAGTGAAGTTAGTTGGGATCGCCGATACGCTCGGTGATCCGCCTTTTGGTCAATTTCATCTCCTTCCTGCTTTAGCCTTCAGCCTCTTCATGTATTGAGTCATTGGACGACATGGTACTAATCCGCGGAATTATTCGGCGATGCGCCGACTTCTTTTTTTCCTCGCAGAGTTCACCTTCTCCTGCAGGGCTCAGTACGCTAGAACATTGGGCGGGATTTACGACCTTTCGGCGACTCACCTAACGGATTAGGCTATCCTCATGATGGCTTTTCTCCGTTCTTTTAGCCTCTTTGTTCCTTTTTGCAAAGTAGTGTCAATGCTTGGACTCAAACTCCAAATACCTGAAATTTAAGGTTTACCTCAGTTATTGAGACAAAATATGCATTTGAGGACACTAATTCTATTAAAATAGAGCCCCAAATGAGTCCAAATTGTGGACTCATCATGCATGATTTATGAGGTTTAGTATATACTTTAAGAACACTTTGAGAGTAAAGTAATTATGATTATGATGTACTTATTATGTTGTTGAAAGTTTTGCTCGTGTATGAATATGATATGATGTGAAAGGTTTTCTCATAATATGATGATTCTAAGGTGGAAGGGCTATTTTCACCTACTGAACCTATGAGCTATAGTATGAATTATGTTGGATTGAGTGTCAAGACATTTTTTCATGAATATGAACTTAAGTCAAGACATATTATGTAATTCATGGGAATTAATGTTTAGCACCGAGCGGATATGAATATGAGATGGAAGCTTATACGATTGTAGAGTTCGATTTCCCAATGAATGCTCTTACACTAGTTGAGTCCGGCTTTCCAAATGGGTTCCTTTTCCCTTAGTTGAGTCCGGGTTCCCAAGGTATGCAACTCATGAGATGGAAACCTTGTACTTGGTTGTGTTCTGGTTTGTAGTAGCAATCTCCTTATCCCATAAACTATGTGCCCTCATAGGTTATTTAGTTAGTGGATCTACCTAAGCTAAGAGTACGGTTCTACCTTCGGCAAGTAGGGCAACCCCTTTTCGGTGTCGGGTAGACATTGGATTCCATTGTAAGCTCACATGGTTTATGTCGATTAAGGCTTATTCTCCATTATGATAATAGTATGAACAAAACTATGAATGATGAGTTATAGTTACTCAAGAGGTTCTACTTAGTGTGGGTGAGATTATGAGATTTTATTCATGCATTGCACAAGTATGCTTTGAGGATATATATGATATGTTCCTCTTATGAAATGACGTTCTATGAGTTGATTATGCTTATGACTTATGCTTTAGCATTATCTTCAAAATGATGCTTTAACATAGTAAATTCAATGCATTCAACTAAAAGTTCCTTTTAGCATGTTTTCATGATTTTATACATGGCTATCATACTTAGTGCATTTTTGTACTAACCCATATTTTCCTAAATTTTCCCCAAGTGTAGGGTCTGGTTCTCAATGTGGTCATCATTGTGGCTAAAGCTTGGATTTGCTCATTTCTCCTTGCTTGTTGGTGAGTCCTTATGATTTGGGGACATATATTTTCATTTAGTAGTTTCATTCTTGTATTTGAATTTTGGATTATGTTGTATGGGCTGTGACCCTATTTGATTCAAGTATTGTAATAGATGGCTATCTGAGACAAGTCTAGACTTCCGCTTTCCTTTGTGAAAATTTTGGATTTGAAATGCGTTTTTACTCTTATTGTTCTATTGATTTATGTTATGATATGTTATGTGGCTGACATGGGACCTTTCAGGGTTCTATGTGCCCTGTTACATCTAGCGGGTACCCTTAGGTCGTGACACGGGTGATGCATGTTGATTTGAATAATGGGGTGTAGTTTGAACATGTTTGAATGTGAAAGAGAAGGAGAAAGAGAGATTTTCATGCCATACTTCATGAAGGTAGAAGCCATAAGCCTAAATGACCATACTTTTACACTCTGCCCTGTTACAAGCCTTAAAAGGACCTTTGCAGTCTTTAGTGAGCTGAAACGAATGTTGATTGGATAATAAGGGCAAGCCTATGGGTGGAATCATGTATGTTTTCATCTTTGTGAGTGTGAGAGTTGTATGTGATTCTGGGACTTTAAATTTTTGGGATATTTTGTGTGAATATGGAATCATGTTTGTTGTGAGGGCATTTGAGTACCTTTGTTGAGCTTGAACTTGCATTTGAAGTAAGCATTGTGAGCTTGAGTACAGTTGATAAATGTGAGTCACAATTTGAATCTTTGAGTGCACAATTGAGCATTGTATGTGTAGTTTGAACCTTGTTGGTGCATTTATGTTGAGTCTTGAGAAGCACTATTTGTAGACATCCTTGTTGAACCTATTGATCTTGAGGTTTACTTGAGGACAACCAAAAGTTTAAGGTGGGGTTGTTGATGATTCCGAGATTTGGACTCATTTAGGGCTTTGTGTTGATAGTTTTAGTGTCCTAAAATGCCTAATTTATTTTATAAACTGATATTAAAGCATTGATTTTCAGGTATGGAAGCTAAGGAGCAAGGCAAGGACACTACCAGGCAAAAAAGGAGCAAAACAATCTAAACTAGTGAAGAAAAGTGATCATGGTGATCGCCTAGACCACTCGGCGAACCACCAAGTGGCTCTTTAGCTTGCCCAAAGTTTCAGCGTGCCAGCCCTGGGAAAAACCAAGTTGGTGACGGAAATGGGCAGTCGGTAAATTGCTAATCCACTCCGCAACAACAAGTTGGATCACCCAAAGTTACAGTACCTCGGAGGCTGATGACCAATTCAAAATGGTGATTACGAGTGCAAAGAGGGGATCTCTGAACCACTCGGTGAAGCGTGACATATTCTGCCAAATAGGCTTTCAGGCCAAAAGTGGGCAACTATAAATTGAAATTGTAAAGAAATTTTGAGGAGTTTCCAGAGAGTTCTAATCCCCAATTTATAGAGATAAAGTTTTTCCCTTAGTTTTTTAGTTCTTATTGTAGACTTTGAGAATTTCTAATCTCAATTGTGAGGATTTGGAATTGGGTTTTTTAATTTAACCAATTTGGACCATTGTAAAGACTTGAGAAGCTTTACCCAGATCGTGGGTAATGTATTTGGTAATCATTTCTCTATTTTTATGTTGTGTAGCTAATACATCAATCCTTGGGGTGTGATTATGTGTTTATTTGTCTAATTATCTTATGGGTATTGTTATTTGATGATGACATTGTTGTTATAATGTGGGTTTAATCATTACCTGAGTTTTAATCTATGAATTGTAGTTGGAAATGCATTTCTGGTTTGAAGTTCTTGGCTTGGTTGAGAGAGAAGTTTTGGAACCAAAGCGTTTGATAATGATTTGTAGGTATTGGCTTTATATAGGTTTAGCTCGAGAGAGTGAATCCTAAACTTAATTCTACCCATCTAGCTCGAGAGAGTGGATGCATTAAGCTTGGGGGACTATTTATCTTATTAAGCTTGTCGATGTTCGAGATAAATCGGTTGAACCATAATAGTTGTTCGAGAGAAAGCTATTGCACTTAAATTCTAGCCTACCCACAATATTTCAATAAATTATTGTTAAATTTCAATTACCCATATAGCGTATTTAGCTTATAAATGATCACATCCCGAGAATTCCTCTCAATATTGTTATCTCCTTCGTGTTTGATTGTGTTGTACCTAATAATTGACATTCCAACCCCCCACCCCCTCCCGACATTCTTCGTCATCCCCTTAGACTTGTTTACATGTTTTTTTCTATAAATGTTATTCCTATATCTGAATAGACCACTTTATAACTTCATAACTGAATTTAGACACGTACTGCTCCCTGTGGATTCGACCTCAACTCTTCATTCGGTTTTATACTAGTTAATAATCGTTTACATCTAGAATCGTATGAGGTGTACTTGAAATGTTAATCAGTAGGTGGTAGTGCACTGGGCCCAATTACATGGTCAAAAGAGTCTTAGTAGGTGGTGCACCTACTTGGTCCTTTCGGCTGGTCGATACGTCAGAGTAGGTAATACACCTACTCGTCACCTACTAGCTTAGTTAAGTCAAGCAAGAAATTCACTTATTTTATTTTATTTTCTAAATCTTACAAGCAAGAAGCTCACTTATTTTATTTTATTTTCTAAATCTTACTTCCTTTTTCTTTAACTTAACACTTCACCTTTAACTCTAAGCCCAAATATGACCTTACTTTGTCGAGTTTAAATACTTTTATCGGAGTTGACTTGGTGTATATGTAACGGCCCAGCCTACTAGTGATATTTTCTAGTTAAAGCCTAGGCTCACACAAATTTAAAACACATCACTAGTTTGTAAGGCCTTCTTACTTATATACGCAAGATCTCTCTTGTGGTAAGCTTATGTGGGACTACTGATCTTAAGCATTTGTAATGGCCCAGCTCGCTAGTGATATTGTCCGCTTTGGGCCTAGGCCTGCACGACTTTAAAATGCATCACTAGTTGGTTAGGCCTGCTAACTTATATACCCAACATCTCTCCAGTGTTTTGCTGATGTGGAACTTCTAATCTTAAGCTGGGGCGTCATAGCATACATTCTGAAGAGTGGAAGGACAACATGACCTTCCGATCTATTTTAAACCAACACTACTAGTTGCAATTCAGATTGCACCAAGGCCGTTAACTCGAAGTCAGGCTTGAAACCTTCAAAGGATACAAGGTTTATTAATGAGGATATAGGTCCTTGAGCTCGTATTGATGGTAAATAAGGGG
This sequence comes from Solanum gracilifrons, assembly GCA_029582605.1. Classification (NCBI taxonomy): domain Eukaryota; kingdom Viridiplantae; phylum Streptophyta; class Magnoliopsida; order Solanales; family Solanaceae; genus Solanum; species Solanum gracilifrons. The sequence continues at coordinate 45,535 of JAJOOH010001114.1, read as the reverse complement.
TTCCATGCCTTGAAGATCGGTTGGGGAAGTGAAGGGAAGATAGTTTACAAAACATCCACTTTAGGCGAGTATGAGCCATTGGACGACTTGCCCAATGGCTTGAGAGAGGAACCTAGATCACCAAAAGTTCCATAAGGATTCAAGGGAGGGTTCATCTTGATGAACTAATTGGCAACTCACTAAGTCCCTTAGGCAAGCACGACCCTGCTTGCCCTTTATCCCTTTTTGGAAACTTTTTGGCCTCTTATGTAATAAATGCCTAAAAGTATATATAGATAGTTTTGGTCCTCTTTTAGGTAGACTATTTTAAAAATTGATATTTTGAAACGCTTAAATGAGTGTTGAGATCTTGGTACAAGCTTAGGTTGATTATTGATTAGAAACTTTGGTGGTGAGGTGAAATCAATTCCCTCGAGGTCTCCATAAGTGATAGGTTCTCATTGTAGGATTAACAGATCGAGGTCTTAAGTTCTAATCTACCTTTTGAATGCTTTCTATTTCCTCTTTTTGTGTCCATCTATCTGTTTTTCTTTCTTGTCTTTAATTACACATTTTCATTCCTATTTCCTGGCGAGAATTACATCTGTTGGTATCAGAGCTGAGCTTAGATTCTTTCCTACAATTCTAGTCTTGGGTTTTCTACAAAAAAAAGTGTCAGAATCATTTTTGAAGAAAACCCAAAAAGTATTTTGTTGATTTGAGTCTTGTTTAAAGTTTCTAGAGTTAGATTAGTGTTCCCTAGCTTTATTTGAGTCTAAATGTGAGATATCGTGATGTTTGGAGTAGTATTGATGATTCCACCATTGTTGACTGAAAAAGCTTTAAGAAGATCCAAATGGGTTTTGAAAGAAGGTTAAAAAGTATTGGTGTTTTTTTTCCTACATCAAGAGGAACTTGTAACTCAAATTCGTGAAATTCTGAGCCAAGATTGTAAAAGGTTGTATTTTAGGTCTTCATCTTGTTCATAGTGTTCTTGAAAAACATTCAAATATTCAAGAAGAATAAATGTTCAAAAAGGGTGTTTTAATCCAAAAGGAAAGGAAAGAGAAAGTGGATAAGTGTTAGTACAAAAAGGAATTTACCAAAACACGTAAGGAATAAAGGTAAGAGTACTGGGAGGGGGGGGGGGGGTTGGACAAAATCACAAAATTCGGAGGTCTACATGTGCAGTCACTAGAACTTTCGGCGTGCCCAACTTTTCTATCCAAAGTTCAAAGGGCGAATCAACAAATTGACCCTCGGATCCCCAAATTGCCTTAACATTCCATAAATTTTGGCAATCTAAACTTCATGTTGGCGAGCTGAACTTCATCTTTAGCTAAGAAAACAATGCATTTGGCTATCGGAAACTCATTTTATTCCCCTAATCTGAGGTTCGAATTCCTTAGTTTCCTTTTATTGATTATCAATCTTTCTCAGGATTCCTAAATTAATTTTCTGTAACACCCGGACTCCTAAAGAGGGTAAGACAACATTTTTAGAAGCTGTAGGAGCCATCTAATGGAGGCCACCCATGAACCGTGGATGGGACCACACACCGTAGGTGTAGTCAATTGATTGCACCTAGAAAGGGGTTCAAAAGGATGGAACCACGGCCTGAACCAATGAACCCTTGGTGGGACCAAAGATTAAGAGTCATCCTAATAAAACCTAACATGGATTGGTTATTGAATGATACCTTTCAATGGATACTAGCTTAGCTTGGATTGGCAAGATGATGTACCCTTCCATGGATAATAAAAACAAGTAAGAAACGACTATTCCATTGGTGCTTTATGAGTATGGGATTTCGACTCATTTAGGGATTGATAATCATAGTTTTAGTATCCACATTGCCTATCTTGTGCTCGAAACTGATGCTTATGTGTTTATTTGCAGCTAAGAAGACAAAAGAACAAGGCAAGGTCATTAACAGGAAAAAGAGAGAAGAAAAACAAGGTTGAAGATCGCCAAGGCCACTCAACGATTCGTGAGTGACCCTTTAGACCGCCTTAAGTTACAACATGCCAGCCATTGGACAAGAGAAATTAGGCGATGTAACGCGCCCTTCAGTAACATGCCGATTGGATTGGTGAAGAAGTCCCATCCCGCCTAATTGCACAGAACAATTAATGAAGATGCAAGCAAAAATGGCGATGAGAAATGACAAGTGGCGCATCGCCAATCCCAACCTCAATCACCTAATATGACAGCACAAAGAGGGTGATCACTAAAGTTAAAAAAGTGATGAATAGGAATGTTTGTCACGTCATCGACCTGGTCAACAACGCTCAACTTATACCGCCAATGACCCCAAAGGCCACAAATCTGGGAACGTATAAATTGATTTTTAAAAATAGAAAGTATTGTGAAGGCTCGATTTTCTAAGTTTCATTTTTAAAGAGAGAAAGTATTGATTGTTAGACTTTGGGATATTGATTAAAACACTGTTTTTCTATGTTTTTGAGTAGATTTGTATGTTTGATTGGATTTTCAATGTTGATTGGCAGTGTTGTGAAGACTCGAATTTTCTTACGCATCTTATGGAGAATATAATTGGTATTGTTTTTCTACTTTTCATAATGAGTGGCAAAAATCCCTATTTATGGGGGTGTGTTTATGTGATTAATAGACTCAATTATCTTATGTGTGTTAGTAATGATTGATTTTGTTGATGTTTTGAAGTGGGTTTGATTGATAATTGGGTTTTAATTCATTAATTGTAGCTATCCATGCAATTCTAGTCTAGTGTTCTTTGCTTGCTTGAGGAAAATGTGTTAGAGCTATGGTTATCAATCGATAATTGTAGTGATTGAGTTCCTGTGCATTCAGCTCGAGAGAGGGAGTTTCGATTCGATCCTACATATCTAGCTCAAGAGAGTAGATAGATTGAGGTTTTGGGTTCTCTATAATATGAGGCTTGTTGAGGTTCGAGAGAACTCACTTGATTCATGATAATTGTTCGAAATATGGCAATTACATCTAAAGCTTATCCTACCTACTAAGACTTAGCGACTTTCAGTAATTAGTAATCACCTTTATAGTGAAATTAGAAATTAATCAATCACATCCCCAAGTATTCCTTTCAACTTGATTACTCCCCTTGTTTTCGTAGTTGTTAATTGAAAAATCTTATCCCCCATTTGACACTAGTTGCCAACCCCTTTAATCTACTTCAATGGTTTTGATAATTTCTATTCCTTCAACTGATTAAAACATGACTTTCACTTCGTAATTGAATTCTCTACCGTACCACTCCTTCTGGGATCGACCCCAACTCTTTATTGGGTTTATACTAGATTGTGATCACCTACACTTAGTATTGGATGAAGTGTAGTTAAGTGTTATCAATTTTATGCTTAGCACTGAGAGGATATTGAGATGAAAGCTCTTCCGTTAGTAGAGGTCGGGTTTCTAAAAGTAATTTTCTTATACCTTACCTATATGATCACATAAGATGATTGTCTAGATTGACATTAGCTAGTGGATCCACCTGATCTAGAAGTTCATGGTCTTTACCTTGGCAAGTAGGACAACCGTTTTTCAGCGTGGGAGACACCGGGAGATCATGTTATAGCTGACATGGTCTCTATGTAGGTAAAGGCTACTTCCCACATTAATAATGAACTAAGGTTACTTCAAGAAGTATCGTACATGTGTTCAAATGTTTCAAATGATGTTAACTTGCATCGACCATCTTTTATGACTTTTGTTTTCTAACTCTTTTATATCATCTTTTAGCTTTGTCAATTGCATATCTTGACATCTCCTATTTTAGCATGATTTCAATGTTTTATGAATAATTATCATACTTGGTACATTGTTTTGTACTAACGCATACTCTTGCCTTCATTTCCCCAAATGTAGGGTCCGACAGTTAGAATTCCCAGTTTCGTTGCTAGTGGTTGATTACAAGGTTCCCGAGCTTTAGTGAGTCCTCATGCTACAATGATGGATTCTCATTTTTCTTAGTCTCTTTTCTTATATTTCCTGTTTTGGACATGATGTATGGGCTACGGCCAATTTCATACGATTAATAGATAGCTATTGAGACAAGTGTTTTAGACTTCTGCTTTTCTTTTATAAAACTATTTAAGTGTAAATGTTATTTTTACTTCCTTGTGCTATTTATAATGTTATGAATGCTAACTGGTTTTAATGGGGTCTCTTGAGGTCCTATACGATATGTTAAATCTTCGGGGTAGAACTGAATATATGAAATCTGAGAGTTTAATACAAGAGAAATATCAAACCCAAATACTAAGCTGAATCGAACTATGTTTGAAATAAGCCTCTAAGCTGACTAGAAGTGTTGGGACATTCCCCAGCTAAATCTAGCAAACACTGGAAACTAAAGACTAAAAGTTATAAAATAGTCAAGTCACTAGTCCTCGAAGAATGAGGACTCACCACTGATGCTGCTGAACTGAAGATCGGGGACCAATCTATGCGTGATCTGACTGCTGAGGACCTGAACCTACATCACGAGAAGATGTAGTGCAGAGTATGTGTAAGTACTTTAGAGGTACTGAGCATGAGGGATAGTGTAATTCTGAAATAACATATAACTGAACAAAGCAAAAAAGCAATAATATAATCTGAACATGATAAGGATACTAAAATACTAAACATAACTAAACTGAATGCAACTACTAAGTTATAACATGTTGAGACTGAATACTTAAATCTGGCTAATGCAATAGAGTCTGACTGAACTGTGGGAACTACTAATAACCGACATCAAACCATATGAGCTAAATGTGGAGTCTGATGTGTACGCCTCATCGAGAGGACCCAATACACCCGGCCAAAGGTATAGAGGCGTGCTGGCGTGATCACCAAACTGATGCCCACAAAGGGGAATTACAACCTACGTGGCTCGTAGTTCTAGGACTACATGGGTGACTGACCCTAGTACAACTCAGTGTTATGCTACTCCCAATAGATTAAGTGATTTACACATTATGACTGAATTAGTGCAATATACTGGACAGCTCAAAACTGACATGCAAACTGAGAATGCAACATTATTATACTGATAATGACACATTCAAAAACCGAGGCATGTATATCTGAAGTAACTGAAATATCTGACCTATCATGTGTATGTCAAGAAATAAATAGGTACATAGCTAGGGCTCTGAAATTCATGCAAGAAATGACGTAATAACATGATAATCTGGTTTGGAACATGTAATGAACTAATTCGTGATAATCTGCTGAAGTTCTAGAAACACTAGGTCTAGTTATTAATAGAGAATCAAGAATCTGACTGAATTCTACGGACCTAATGGGCGAAAGGAACCCACTAGTGAAATGCCACATGCCTGGTGATGAATTCCACGGTGAAATATTTTGATTTCGGGGTTGGAACTGATGGAACCATGTTGTGTTCTTGAACTAGGGTTCTTGACCTCTTTTCTCCTCTTACACTCTAACTTTTCTAAGTTTTGATTAATGATTTTACTTAGTTAAGTTCTAGTTTTGTTTCTAGGCTAAAACTGACTAAAACCTCATAATTTAGGGTCTAAATGATGTAGTTTAGGGGTCAAGCGAAATTGGAAAATATCAAATGATCCTCGACTTAACTACTATCAGAGTGACTGATGGACCGTCGACTAAATGGCGATCTGTGCTGGTCGACCGTCGATCAAGACTGAAGCTGGGCTTCTGAGGGTATGATCCACGGACCGTGGTCTGACCTACGGTCCATAGGTTCTGGCGTGGGTCTACCTTTGTTTAGCCAAAACTTGGACTGAGTTCTAGGGGAGGGCTGCAGTGACCATCCATGGACCACCACCACGGACCCTGGGTAACCCTATGGTCCGTAGGTGGTGCCCGTAGGTTGCACCTTTAGCTTTTGAAATCTGCAATCTAGTCTATTTTCGGATACAAGGTATTACAATGATGTCTCTAATATGAACCGAGTCTTTACTGATTTTCGAAACAATCAAACTGAGAAAAGAAATTTGAAATTTATATTAGAAGTCACTGAAGTTGAAAAGGATCTCCTATATGAAGAGATTCATGAAATAAAAACCATGCTTGAAAATTTTCAAAACAAATATGATTCTTCTAATAACTCATTTAAAAAACACAAGATGGTTTTCTGCAGTAAAAACTCCTCAAATGGAAGCTCTTTTAGTTGCAATCACTCACACATATCCCATAAGTCGACTTATTCTAAAACTAATAGTAGCAACTCCATCTTAGAAGAAGACATTCCTAAAAGTTTCAATTAATGTGGAAAATTTGGGCACTTATTGTTTAATTACAGATTTCGTAATCATGATACTTCTAATTGTTTCCGGAGACACAAAACAAATCATGATAATTCTAAGCTTATAGGACCCAAAAAGGTTTGGGTTTCTAAGAGAAGATAATTTATTTGTTTTCTAGGCACTCTGCAGTAAAGCAAAAGGAAAATGGTATTTCGATAACGGATGTTTAAATCACATGTCAGGAAATAATAAACTATTTAAATTTGTTGTTGAATATAAAGGAGGAAATAGTCAGTGTTGTGGCAACTCAAAAGGAACAATAATTGGTATTGGCACAATCTCTTTCAATGAATCTTGTGATCTGACAAATGTATATCTAGTGACAGGACTAAAGTATAATCTTCTAAGCATAAGTAAATTATGCGACTCAGACCTAGAAGTAGGATTTCAAAACAATCAATGCATAATAGAAGATATCTCTGGAAACAGACTATTGCAAGGAAGCAGAGAGAAGAATGTTTACATCGTGGACTCACTAAAAATTACAAGATAACATATATGTGTAGCTTCAATGATTGATGATCCCTATTTTGGCGTAAGAAACTGGGTCATGCAGGTATGTGACTAATAGAAAAACATGGAAAGAATGAATTAGTCATTGGCTACCTAAGATGGAGTACTCAAAAGATAACATTTGCGATGCATGCCAAATGGGTAACAAAACTAGAAACTCATTTTCTGGTAAAGATATTGTTTCTACGAATAAACCCTAAAGCTACTAGATATGGATTTATTTGGACCTATTAGAAAAACCAGCATTGGAGGAAAAAGGTACACATTTATAATTATTGATGATTATTCTCAGTTTACCTAGGTAATCTTTTTAGCTCATAAAGGTGATACTCTAAAAAAAATGAGTTCATTTTTTTAAAAGTTCAACAAGACAAAGGGTACTACATCACATCAATAATAAGTTATCACACAGGAGAATTTGAAAATAAGTTCTTTGAAGGCTTTTGTAATTAAAAATGGTACTCTCACAATTTGTCATATCCCCGTTACCTCAACAAAACAGGGTTGTAGAAAGTGAAAAACAGAACTCTAAAATATACGGCAAGAACTATGATTGTATGAACATTCTATCCCACACAAGTTTTGGGAAGAAGTGGTATGTACAACTTATTATGTACTAAATCATTGTTTAATCAAACCAATTTTGAAGAAAAATCCATACGAATTATGGAATGGTAAAATACCCAACATTGTATACTTTCATCCATTTGGATGCAAGTGATTTGTTCACAACAATAGTAAAGACAATGTTGGTAAGTTAGATGCACAAAACAAAAATGGTATATTTCTTGGTTATTAAAACTCTAGCACATCTTATAGAGTCTTTAATAAATGAACTTTAAGCATCGAAGAATCCATTTATGTTTTTCCTATGACTCTAATAAAACTGTTGAGATTAGACAAGTGCAGATAAGGAAGAAAATGAAATAATGGTATCAACCAAAAAGGAAATAAACAGCTCAGAAGAGTCGATTGCTGAAGAAACTCCTATCAAACAAATAAATGAAACGATTCCAAACGAATGGATAAGTGAGAAAAATTATCTAAGAAAGTTCCTCATCAGAGATCTCAGTAAAGGAAGGAAGACTAGAGCATCGAGAAAAAATAAAGCAAATATTGCGCTCATCTCTTAGCTAGAACCTAAGAAGATAATTCAAGCTCTCACAAATGAACATTGGATTAAGGCAATGAAAAAAGAGATGGGTCAATGTGACAAATTAAAAAGAAGGTATGGACTCTAGTTCCTAAACATGAAAATAAGTTTGTTATTGGAACAAAATGGGTGTACATAATACAAAACTCAATGATTCTGGTGAAGTAATAAGAAACAAGGCTCGACTAGTAGTGCAAGGCTATTTCAAATAGGAAGGAGTCAACCATCACTACAACAAATATGATATATAGTTACGAAATTATTAGCTATGACATAAAATTCATAACTAATTGTTCGCTTTTAGTGACAAAATTTATTTTTCGTGCTTAAATATATGAGACACATACTTTTACTGACGAAACATCAAATTTCGTACCTAAGTTATGTCCACTAAAGTTTCCCACCAAAAAATTATTTGGCACCATTTATTAAGTAGTGTTAGTCACGAATTTAAAGTTATCGGTGACACATTATTTCGTCACTAATAATGTATCTAATTTATGAAAAATTATTTTTTGTATTAAAATTTATTAATTTTTGGACACAAAAAAATTTCATCTAAAAAAATATTTTGTTACAATATTGACAAATTAGAGTTCGTAGTTAAATATTATAAGTTTTAGCTATAAAAATTAGATTTAATTATGACATTTATTTTCATCACTAATAATATAAATAATTTGTGCCCAAGATTTTATTGTCTCTAATCAATTTGAGATTTAGTGACAATAAAAAAATTGTCACAAAATGTGTAATGTGTTAAATAGCGACGACTTAAAATTTGTAGTGAATAATTCAACTATTTTCTACGAAATAAATTCATAGCTAAATACAATTTTTTTTGGCTACAATTGTTCATAATCACAAGTGACAACTTACAAAAAGAATAATACAAGTGCTTCATAAGAAATAGATAGAGTCCATTCGTTAATTGGCGAGGGAAAATATTAAAACCAACGAATTCAGTCGATTTTGTAAAAATGAAAAAGTTCAATTCATCAATTTTCTTAAATTACGCAATTATAAAATCCATCATTTCTAAAATACAATCCTGGTTATAAGTACTGCGAGTGGGGTATGGTTCTACCACTAGATCGCTAATATTTATTGGTTTAACACATTTTTTTATTTCATACACTTTCATCGATAAAGCCGATAGAAAAAAATAATTTCTCAAGTCTTGGTGCTAATTTTTGTGAGTGTCTAATTTTTTTTTATTGGTAAACTTCATAGACTAAGTCGATCTATTTGCCTCTATCTAAAACTAATTACATATTTAATAGTAATTCCACAGACGTAGGTAGAGCAACTATACAAAGATAACATCAACTTACAAACTTAGACTTTGCAAAGTTGCGAAATATTTCATGAACTTCTATTAACTTTTTCCAGCAGTGTGAAAATTGAAATAAACTAAAAAATGAAAGCACAAATGAAAGAAATGAACCAACTAGGATTTCAAATACCTTATGATGAAGTACTATAGTTATGGTATCCATGTTTTTTTCAAAACAATTAATTTACTAATCGAATTGAACCGATTATTCAATCTTTAAAAAATAAAATCGAAAGTTTAATTTTATGTAAATTTCTAATTGTACTAAATAATTTTTAGAACTTATAAAACTAAATAAATAAAATGACAAAATTGTATTGAATATATTTAAAGATATTTAAAAAAAAATATAGTTCAATTAAAATATAATCTACATTTGAATGAATTGTGGGTGGTAAATTTCATGCATTTGTTTATGTGTATTAATAATCATATAATATATTATATCTACCAAAGTTAAATTTGAAAGAAGTGAATGTAGTTAAAAATAAAACAAAAATGAGACACAAGAGAGAATTGATCAAATGGTAAGCACTCCTCACTTCGAACCTTAAGATTGTGTGTCTGAGTACCCAGGAAATCATAATGTGGGAACTCCTGGGGAGGGGTTGAAAAAATTGAGGTGGGATCACAGGGAAATTAACCTTTTTATAATAATAATTTTTTCCCTATTTAATAGATTTAAGAACAAAATAATTTTTTGTATATAAAATATAGTCATTAGTGACGAAATTAGATTTTGTTCACCTACGAAATACATATAACTTTAGAGATAATTGATGTCTTCACTGATTGAAGTAAAATAATTAGCAACGATATAATTTTGTCGGTAGTGATAACCTTTTTACTGACAAATCATACTATTAACTACAAAAAGAAATAAAAAATTATGACAAATAAATTTGTCACAAATCTTTAAGCATCTGGGGATGATTTTTCTTTTTGTAGTTAATATAATACTTTAGTGACGAAGCACTAAATCGTCTTTGTAAACTTTTAGAGACACACATGTGAGGACTGATTGACAAATTATTTTTCGTCTCACAAGATTTCTAGTGGCGAAATGTGGTTTATAAATGACGAAATTATTTGTCCCTGATAATCGAATTTTGTTGTAGTGAATGCTGAAACTTTTGCCCCAATAGCAAGGTTAGAATTATTCGGTTACTTCTTGCATATGCCACATATAAAGGTTTAAAATTATTTCAAATGGATGTTAAAAGTACCTTTTTAAATAGTTTTATCGAAGAAGAAGTGTTTGTAAAACAACCCAGGGTTTTAAAATTCAAAACTTCCCTATCATGTTTTCAAACATTCTTAAGCTCTTTATGGTCTCAAACAAGTATCTCGTGCCTGGTATTATCGCCTAAACAGTTTTTAATTAATCATGGGTTTACAAGAGGAAAATTTGATACTACTTTTTTTATCAAAAGATCTTCCTCTGACTATCTTATTATTCAAATTTATATTGATGATATCATATTTTTGGAAGTGCTAATATATCTCTATGTATTGATTTTTTTGACCTAATGCAAAGTTCATTCAAGATGAGTATGATCGGAGAATTAACATCTTCCTTTGACTACAAATCTATCAATCAAAAAGAGGTATGTTGTTATACCAATTTTGGTATTAATTGAAAATTTTGGTATGGAAAGCGCCAAATCCTTAGGCACTCCTATGAGCACCACATTCTCTCTTGAGAAAGATGAAGAAGGTAAAGTTGTCGATGAAAAAAATGTCACGACCCAAGGTACCCCCTAGGTGTAACATGGTGTATAGGACCTCGAGATGCCATATACAAGCCACTTAGCATTCATAACATAAGAAATAGAATGAAAAGAGACAAAGCAGTACAGTTCAAGTCCAAAAGTTTTATAAAAGTAAAGTGGAAGTCTAAACAGTTGCCTCATTAGCCATCTAGTACATAAGAATGAAATTTGGTCCTAGCCCATACATCATGTCCAAAACTAAAAGTAAGACGAAAAAACTGAAAACAATGAAAATCCGTCCTAAAAGCATGGGACTCACCAAAGCTTGAAATCTCTCAAATCAACCCCTAACCACGAAACTAGAACCCTGACTGTCGAACCCTACATTTAGGGAAATGTAGGAAACAGTATGCATTAGCATAAAATATGTACCAATTATGATAGCCATGCATAAAACATTTGAGAACATGAGAAAAGGGACATTTTCATAAAGTTCAATGACCAAGATAAATCATGAATGTAAAAGAACTAGAGGACATATGTCACAAAACATGGTCAATGCATATAGACATCATCTTAAGTCACATGTGAGATACTTCTTGAAGTAACCTTAGTTCATTATTGTGGGAGATTTACCTTTAACCGATATATAAGACCATGTGAGCTATTAACACAGAATGTGGTGTCTACCCCACACCATAAATGAGTGTCCTACTTTCCATGGAAAGACCTTGAACTTCTTGTTTATGTGGATCCACTAGCTAATGTCTATCTAAGACAATCATTCTGTGGGGGTACATAGGTATGGGATAAAGAGATTGCTTCTAGAAACCCATCCTCTACTAATGGGAGAGCTCCCATCTCAATATCCTCTCGGTGCTAAGTGTAAATCCCATGGAATAGTTAGTTGCTTAACTTGTTCTTATTATCCATGGAAGGGCATGTCACCTTTCCAATCCAAGCTAAGTCATATGTCATTCATGGAAAGGTACAATTAAGTAACCAATCCAAGCTAGATTTTATTAAAATAACTCCTTATCTTTGATTCATTTGAGGTGAGAAAACCTTTCAACCTTAGAATACTTTTTGTGAGAAAACCTTCCACATTCATGCATTAGGTAGTTATGTGAGCAATCATTTCACAACAATTAGCCACAACAAAAACATATATGCTTTACTCTCACAACAATCTACATCATATCTCATCAATTCCATAAGATCATGCATAATTCCATAATTCACCTTTCATAGTTGAAGACCCACTTTTAATTATCAATATTTATAAAACATGGTTTAAGCATGGGTTCATGGGGATTCACCTTAAAATCATGATATTATATCAATTCATGCATAAAAGTTCATAAGTCAATTAAATAAATCAACATTTAAAAGAACCAATGACATAGAGGAAAAACCCTAACTCAATTGGGGATTTCTAACTTTTTAAATTGGAAAATTTAGGAACTACATCAAGAAAAGGGCTCCATGGATGAATACTATCATACCTTAGAGTTCATATCCCATAATTAATGGTGAATTTTGAGACTTGATCTTGAAATCCTTGTCTTCTTCTTCGAGCTATAGAAATAGAAATTTTTGGGGGAAGAACTTGAAGGAATTTGGCAAAATTTAAAAAGTGATTTATAATGGTTAAATTTTAGGCTTAAAAGACATATAACGTCTAGGATTAGTATTAAAATGACCTAGTTTAGATATTGCATACATAGGAAAAGAACCACAAAACTTTGGAAAAATAACTGACGAGTTTCATTTTTCTATGTCAATCTACACGGACGGGTCTACCATCAGTGGACCCTTCTACCGGCTGTAAACATGTCTGTGAATCATTGCCTTATAATAATTTTACAAGGCTTGGATTCTAGGATGGGTTCACTTACTGGGGACTCTTTCACCGTCCTTGAACCATTCCTTAGACCCTTGTTGTAGAATATTTTTCACAAGGCTTGGGTTCAAGGATAGTTTCACCGACCGTGATCTCTTCTACTATCCTTGAACCCTTCCTTAGACCCTTGATTTAAAATATTTTTCGCAAGGCTTGGGTTCAAGGATGGGTTCTTTGACCGTTGACTCTTCCACTATCCATGAACCCTTCCTTAGACCCTTGCCTGAGAATATTTTTCACAAGGCGTGAGTTCAAGGATGGGTTCACTAACCGTAGACTCTTCCACGATCCTTGAACCCTTCCTTAGACCCTTGCCTTATAATATTTTTCACAAGGCTTGGTTTGAAGGATGATTCACTGACCGTGGACTCTCCCACCATCCTTGAACCCTTCCTTAGACCCTTCTCTTAGAATATTTTTTCACAAGGCTTGGGTTCAAGGATGGGTTCACTCACCGTGGACTATTCCACCGTCCTTGAAACCTTCCTTCGACCATTGCCTTAGAATATTTTTCATAAGGCTTGGGTTCAAGGATGGGTTCAATGACCATGGACTCTTCCACCGTCCTTGAACCCTTCCTTAGAGCTTTCCATCGTTCTTGAACCTTACCTTACAAGAGATTTTTTAATTTTTTTTGGAGGTATTATAATATCTTCATCTTGGGAACATTCATCCTCGAATGTGACTCAAGACATCATAAGGAGGTTAGGGAGAAGATCTAACAACCCAACTTGAGTGGAATCACATAAATGCACATATCCGAGGAGGAAAATCAACTCTAAGCTAAAGGATATTCAAAACATCATCTCATAAGGTCTATATGTAATTCATACTCAAATTCACATAAACAAGAAGAAATCAATCAAATAACTTATTTTTTCCTAAAACTTTAAGCTTTTTCATGAACATGCACAAATGAGGAAATCATGGGAATATCTAAGACACATTACACCAAAGGAGTAAATCATGAGGGACTAAATACATTAAGCTAGAGTAGGGAGGGAGGGGGGAAGAGATGAGGATATTGGGATATCATATCGGCCTCGGCCTCCTAAGTAGCACCATCAACTCAGTGATTCCTCCAAAGAACATTCACGAAGCAATTTCGTTATTTCTCAACTTCTTAACTTTCCCGTCTAAAATCTCAATAGGAATTTCCTCATATGAAAGATTTTCCTTAACTCCGAAACCTTCTAAGGGGACTATTGATGTCGGATATCCAACACAGTTGTTCAACAAGGAGACGTGGAAAACTGGATGTACATAAGCGACCTTGCCAATTTTTCTCAAAATCTAATATGGGCCCACATAATGGGGACTAAGCTTCCCTCTCTTCCGAAATCTCATTAAACCCTTCATGGGTGAAATTTTCAAGTAGCCCCAATCAATTACCTCAAACTCAAGATATATTGTTCTCATATCGGCATAGTACTTTTGTCGACATTGAGCTATTTTCAAGCTTTCTCTAAGAAGTCAAACTTTCTCCATAGCCTCATGTACCAACTCGGGGACCTATTAGGGTAAATTCGCCTACCTCAAACAAACCTATTGGAGATATAAACCTCCTACAAGATAGTGCCTCAAATAAACTCATACCTATGCTTGAGTGATAGTTATTGTTGTACGCAAACTCAATCAAAGGCAAGTGATTATCCCAATTACCCTTGAAGTCAATTACACATGCTCTAAACATATCATCCAAGAATTGGATAGTACGCTGGTGCTTATCGTGACCAACGAGACTAACCTACAGTTTGAGTGTCTATGATCGTCGATAATATAGTAACCCAACTAAAGGTTGGGGTCGTGTCCCAAGGGAGTGGTTTTGAGAATTAATATAAAAATAAATTTTAGCTCTAATTAATCGTAGCTAAAAACATTAACGAGTAAAAATATAGTTAATTAAAGGGGGTAACACGAAAGTGTCAAATATCAATTGGGGGTTTTGTCACATATAGTAAACCCAACAAAAATAACAATAAAATCAAGTATGGAAAAAGTTCTTGGGGTGTGACCGCAATACAAGTTGAGATAAATCGTTGGGTACATGATTTCGATAGGAATTTTGCAAGATAATAGTTACTAGGCTAAGTTTTAGATGGAAATAAGTTTCCTCTCGGGTAACTTACCCAGTTTCAAATGTGTTCCTCTCAGACACCCATTTGCTGCATGAAGGCTAGCCTACGCCTTACCCCACTCACTCTCTTGAGCTGAGTGTTAGGATATGGGACTAGGGCTCACCCTCTCGGGATGAACCTCGTGTCGACCCACTCCTTAGGCCATCAGTATAGTGGTCTTGGTTTCACGACCTCCCTTTTGGGCTAGCTGAAAACACATAGGTGGTTTTGTATTCGCAACTACAAACCCATTAAATTAAACAACAACCACTAGGTGAAATTACCACTAAAATACATCTAACCTATTAGCAAGCAAGACCCAACAACAATATCAACACATATTTGCTAAATCACACCCCAAGGATGGGGTTTTTTAGCCACACATCAAGAAATGAAAAAATACACCTAAATTGATAATTAAATCAAATGGGTATAAGAAATTAAACGTTGATTTAAGAAAAGGAAGAAGAATGGAGAAGACCCACTTCCAACTTGGGGAAGATGAAATCCTTCTTTCTTCAAGTCTCCCACAAAACCCTCTTCAAACTTGGGAGAAAAATATCCTAAAAAGTACTATTCTATACTGAAAATTATAATAATAATTTGACTCCCAAAAATTAATAAAGAGTTTAGTATTTATAGACTTCAGAAATTAGTGTTGGCAGATCGCTCGGCGAGGTTAGTTAATGTCGCCAAATTACTCGACGACTCGCCTTCTTCTATCTCATCGCCGTTTCATGCTTATCTTCATCGTCTTCACGTTCTGGACCATTGGACGGTATAGTACTGCTCCACGGAACTATTCGGCGAACCATCGACTGCTCCTTTCATCTCTTTTTTGATCCTTCTCTTTCAGGCCTTCGCGTATTGGAACAAAGGGCGGAGTGCATCCTTTCGGCGAATTGCCAAGGGTGCTTGGCGATGCTTAGGCTTCAGCTTCTTCGTTCTTTTCAGCCTGTTTGTTCCTTTTTGTGCCTAAGTGTCCATGCTTCCACTAAAACTTCAAATACCTGAAACTTAAGAGTTTTCATTAGATATTAAGACAAGGTAAGCATATGAGGGCACTATTTCTATCAAAATAAAGCCCTAAATGAGTCCAATTTATGGACTCATCATACGCTCTGCTTCCTCATCATTTTGTGGGTGAAAGGTCGAACTAATGTTATCACGAGTACTAAGACCCTTTTGGAATGATTTCCAAAACTGAGAAGTGAATTGGTTACACGATTCGATAAAATGGATAAGGCCCCTCCATGAAACCTCACGATTTCCTTCAATTATAAATTGGCAAAGTCCTCCACAGAAAAAGAAACTTTCACAGGGATAAAATGAGCAGATTTTGTCATCATTTTACAATAACCCAAATCGAGTCATGTTGTCACTAGGTGTGAGAAACTAACAATGAAGTCCATGTTCAAATCTTCCCACTTCCAAGCAGGGATACTAATATCTTGAGATAAACCTCATGGCTTTTGATGCTTAACTTTCACTTGTTGACAATTTAGACACTTAGCCACAAATTCTGCAATATCTTTCTTCATCCCATTCCACCAATAGATCTCTTGCAAGTCATAGTACATCTTGGTGGATTCTGGGTGTATGGAGTACCTAGAATTATGGGCTTCTGGCAAGATATGTTCTCCCAAGTCGTCTACATTAGGAGCGCATAATCGACCTAGATATCTAAGTACATCATCTCACCTTTGGGAGAAAACCACTATGGACTTTTTAAGCATCGCTCCGTTCAATTAAACCGAAGTTGGATCTAGACCATGCTTGGTTTTCACATCAGTCACAAAAGATGATTCTGAACCATTGTGAACCATAATACCACCCTTGGTAGAGTAAGCTAACCGAACTGATACACTCAAATTACACTTCCCTAAACAAGTATAAGCGGTCGTCGTCAAATAAAGAACCCAACTTGTAGGTTGGGGTTGATCCCACGAGTAATACAGTTCAGACTAAAACTTAACTCACGATTATATTCATTAAGTCAACTTATTTCCGAGACAAGTAAATAAAGGGGGTGTGTGTGTGTAAGAAAATAACTAATTATTGTTCAAGTAATAAGTGAGCAAGATTCAAACTTCGAGTTATCAACATGAGAGAGAAACTAGGGTGTATGTGTTCCCCACAAGCTCTTAACGCGGTAATCCTAATAATAGTAATCCTTTCCTAGTGTTTTACATGCAAAGTTGGTAAGTTAGGTATCCCTATGTGATTGGTCCTCCAAGTAGGGAATTTCACTCCGCGCCTTGGTCTGGCTATGTGTGTATACTTTACTAACCCTTACCTTTACCTCATATTAGATATCACATTAATGTATGGCTTAGTTTTCACCCTCGCACCAATTGACATTAGATTATGAGATAGTATCGCACTGAATTTCTATTGATAATTCTTTTCTTATTAACTACCTCCTTGGTCCGGCAAGTAGCAACAAGGCGAGTTCTAACGCGTGCACTCATTAAAAAGACTTCTAAGCAAAAGAATTACCAATACATGCAAAAACACTATTCAACAATTACTTAGTTATTATTCAAACGTTATTAATTGCTCATGGTTCCCACAACCCTTGTTGTGGATTTAGCTACTCATGCTTGAATGAACACAATTCATGTTTTGATAATAAGAATTTATGAATTTATGTTTAGAGTAGAAGAAACCCAACATCTGGAACTGAATTTTGAAGCAAAAATCTTATAAACCGAAATCCGGAAATCAAATTGCCAAAGTTTGCAAGTTAATTCCAGGAAAATATCACGAACTAAAAGTAAACAATAATGTCTAATCCCCAAAAATGAGGTTTACATACCCTATTTATAGAAAAACATGTCCTAAACAAAAAGTAATCAAAATAAGGTAATAAACTTCTGGGACACAGCTTTGATAAACGACTCAACCTACGGACCGTGGATCGACCTACAGTCTATAGGTCCCCTCCATTGGTCATCATATAGACTTTTTTGCAAATCCTGGAACCATAATTCTCTGATCACCAACAACGGACATGCAGGATAAACTGTAGGTTGACCTATGGTCCGTGGGTCCTCTTTCGTGGCTCTATACTTATGAATTTGATCAGGTACTGGAACTTCAACTATCTGAACACCTTCGATGGATGTGCAGGATGGCCCGTAGGTCGACCTATGGTCCATGGATCACTTCGTAGTTCCATACTTGGTCAGACTTCCCTAATGCTCCTATCTACGCCTACCCATCGACGAACCATCATAGGACCTACGGTCTGTAGGTCCCTTCGTGGGTGGCCGCTTCTGTAGATTTTCAACTGTCATGTCACTCAATCACATCCAAGCTCATTTCCTGCAAATATAAAACATAAAACATTATTTCCAATACAAAATGGCTCTAGACACACACAACTCTTAAGTGAAATGCATCAAGAATACCGTAAACTCATGGTATATCCACACCCTTAACTTAAACATGTTGTTTCTCCACAAGCGACACATTAAACTCTAAACACCACTTGTGTAGAAGCAGATATACAAACTCAAGCAATGACATGGTCATTTCAATCCATTCCATCTTCTCAGTGCAAATCTTTTTCCTGAGGCTCAATAAACCAACTCATAGGGATTAAAACATGACATAGATCGACCAACAAACACCACAACATACACCATTCACAATCATCAATGTATCAATTCTCCAACAATGTAACTAGTGCCCTCACTTCAAAAGAAATCCTTTTTCAGTCAAAAGAGATATGACTTTGAAGTTTGTTAGGATTCATTTAACACTCACGCTCATAGGTTACTTCAAGTACAGTTAGTGCTCAATACCATAGGCTTGCCCTTATTTTCATTGCTTAAACTTTCCAAACTAGTTGCTAGGATCACTATAGGTCTTTCTTAGCTTGTAACGTAGGCTCAAGGTCAGGTGTGGTACATTTGGGTACTTTTTAGTGAATTTATGCCCTTCTTGACAATACATTGGTTTTTTACCTCTTTTCTTAACCTTTTTTTGACATCCTTTCATTTTACTTTCTTTCCCTTGACTCATTTCAACATAGATGTGACTTTTGACTTTGAGGCTCTTATTTTTCACTTTCTTCTTTTTCTTTAACTTTGGTTTTCTTTATTTCTTTCAACAATTTTATTAATCATCTTTTTGCCTCTTTTGCACACAGTCACATCTTTTTCTTTTCAGTTTCTTATTTCAACACACAACTCTTTTCATACCCTTTTTTCTTCCAGTTTCCTTTTTCACAGCCAACCACAACTTATGTGTTTAGCATGAGTCGATGTGCACAATATTCGATGTCGTACCAGTGCCAAGATCAATGTAACTTTTTGAATTAGCTACCCTCAACTTAGGCTTTTGGCCTAAGTCAAGGTGCGCATGTCCAAGGAGGGACCGGGGCCAAGACAATTATTTTAGGAAAGGTGAGTTAGCTGAATCAAATGAAATGGTCTATTTTAGGCTCAAACATTTGGATTAAAGGAAACATTGATTTTATTTGGTTGGATCATTTTAGGCTTAAGTGGACTAATTTGAACAAGGGCCTATGATTACTTTCCAACTTCTAGCCTAGATCATCTTAGCAGGACCAACGAGGCAAGTTCTAGATTGGCACATTTTGTCTGAACATTGAAATTTTCTCACACACTCTTAGCACATTGTTTCATTATCAGATTATCAAATTACCCAGTCAAGTTTTAGCTTAAGTCATGAAGTCAAATCGGTTCCCATCATGTCACATTGAGATCAGCACATTCGACTTATCAAGCCTACAAATCTAGCCCATTTCATCATTTTTGGACAAGGATCATTTTTTCATGATTTTTATGCCATCATGCTTTCATTTTTCTACTTACTCCTACACGTACATTCCAAAACATGTCGGTTCAAGAGTAATTAAAATAGTCTCTTGGGGGAAAAGAACACAAGCAAGATAACCCCAAGAGAGGATTATGAGTTGGGTTACTCACACTTCACCCTATTACTCACAATCCATTTACCCCACTCTCAACCAAATAAAGTGCAATTGTCCCCAATGCAAAAAAATAAAAAAAGAAAAGGATTGGGTGAAGCAAACCTGTGGCGCATATGCATCGAAGACCACTCAAGAAGTAGGTGCCAGTTTCTCGGAGCCCGCTGGATCAACACTGAGAACGCCATTAGTAGCGCTCCCATCTACAATCTCATCAACTCTCACAGCACCATTAGAAGTGCTCACACTGCTAGATGGGCCATCACCTACCTCCATAGCCCTTTGATGTCTAAGCTCCTCATCAACTATGCATGACCTCCTAGGCACCTCAATCTACTACCGCTACTTTTTCCTCATTTTATGGGGCCCCCTCAGCATCATTCGAAGTACGACCAAAGCACGGGCGCTTCCCAGCAGCATGGGAAGAATCTGATGGTGGCATATCATAACCAAAAGAGAGCTCGCCAAAAACTACAGTATAACATATCATAATTTCAGCACAAAATAGCGAGGTAAAAGAACATTCGGCGAGTCACTGAACCTAATCAGCGATTCAAAAGTAGCTCGCCGAATTTTATAAAGTAATTCCTAAAAACTTTTCTTCAAAAAAGTGAGTTATGGTCCAAAGGAGGAAAATATATATTTTTTAAAAATGTCATTTGGAAGACCTTTTAAAATAATTATGGTTAGCCATTATTTTGGGAAAATGATGGTTGTCACGTTCTTCATTTAATATTCTATTTCAAAAGACATCATCTTCATGGAAAGAAGGCATACAGTGAAATTTTAGTTGGAGAACTGAAATTTAAATAAATTTTTATATGTACCTTTTTTAGATGTAAATTATAACTTAATATTTTTTATAAAGGAAAAGGGGTCTGATATATCCCCAACTTTATTATTTAAAGTTGATATATCACGCATTACAAAGTGTTTCATATATACTCATGTCTAGGGGTGTCAAATGAGCAGGTTGAGTTGAAATTAGAGATATTAAAATGGATTGATATAGAAATTGGGTTGGGTTTTCACCCGCCCAAGTTTACTTTGGGCTCAAAGGGCTAAAAATCGGGTTAGGTCATGAGTATGACCCATCCAATTTGACCCACTTAATCTCAATAATTTTAACATATTGTTATTCAACTTTTATAACCACAATTTGAATTTTAACTCAAGATTTTTTTAAAAAAAGTTACAAACGGATAGACAAATTCTAAAAGAAATAAAATAGATAGTAATTTATAGGAACATACATTACATTGATCCAAATAAAGAGTCTTAAAATAGGTTCAAATTAGAGAGTAAATTGACTTCAATTGAAGATTCTCTTAAAATGGGTTAAGGCTTTGAATGAATTGAGATTGAATCCAATTCATATTATCTTGAGCTCAACCCTTTAAATTCTGGGCGGGTTACCTATATTTTAGTTCATTTTTGACACCCCTACTACTATCGTTATAAGAGTGACTTACATAAACCCCTATCATTAACAACAATGACTCACACACTCTTTTCAACTAACAGAAGTGAAAAACATTAATTTTCAAATATTTTTTTTGATTTTTAATTTTAAAAAAATCCAATTAGGGGTATATATGATCCTTCTAACAAAGAAACACAATGAAACGTGGTTTAGGTTCCAAAAGTTGGTTCTCCAATATCAGACTCATGGGTTGTCGGACAATGTTCTATTGTAATATTTTTATCGGAGTCTTAACAGGGTTAACAAAGGTGTCACTGACCAACTCATTCGGGATTGAATCACGAGACAACCATTTGACATAGCGTCCGCCTTGCTTGATGAGATGGCCAAAATCGATCGTGCATGGTATACAAGGGAAGATCAGATGTCTCTGATACACTCAAATTACACCTCCCTAAAGAAGCATAAGCGATAGTTATCAAGTAAAGAACCCAACTTATAGGTTAGGGTCAATCCCACGAGGAAAATGGTTCAGATTTCACTTTAACCAACAATTATATTTATTTAGTCAAATTACTTCTAGAAATAAGTAATTAAAGGGGGGGGGGGGGGATTTGTGAAACAAATTGTAAGAATCCAGTAAGTAATCAGTAAACAAAAGTCAATTTTGGTTGTTATCAAGATGAGAGAATTAACTAGGGTATACGTGTTCCCCACAAGCTCATAACGCAGTAATCCTAGTAATAGCAATCCTTTCCTAGTGTACTTCATGCAAAGTGATAAGTTAGGTATCTCTAAATTCTTGGTCCGGTTACGTGTGTATAATTTACTAACCCCTACCTTTACCTCATATTAGACATCACATCGATGTTTGGCTTAGTTATTACTTCGCACTAATCGACACTAGCCTATTAGAGAGTATCACACTAAATCTATGTTGATTATTATTTTCTTGTTGATTACCTCCTTGGTCCGGCAAGTAGCAACAAGGCGAGTTCTAACGCGTGCACTCATTAAAAAGACTTCTAAACGAAAGAATTATCAATGCATGCAACAACACTATTCAAGAATTGCTTAGTTACTATTCATACTTTGTTAATTGCTCATTGTTCCCACAACCCTAGTTGTGGTGTTTATTTACCCATAATCATATGAACACAATTCATTGTTTTAGATGAAAGAATTATGAACTTACGTAAGAAGAATAATAAACCCAAAAATTCAACTTGAATTGCAACACCAAAATCTTCAAAACAAACTTAGGATATTAAGAATTGCTAAAGTTGCAAGTTAATCTCCCAAGTCAAGAACAAGAATAAAAGTAATAAAGTCTAACCCCCAAAAATGAGGTTTTCATGCCCTATTTATAGAAAACAAGTCCTAAATTAAAAGCGAAACAAAATAAGGAAAGTTTGTTCAGCCACGCGTCTTCATTCCACGAGACTGACTCATGGACCGTCAATGGATCTACGGTCTGTGAGTCCCTTCCGTTAGCCAGGACTTAGAAAATATTTCAGCTTCCAAAAATCAGCTTCTCTGAAGCAAACGATGGAACTGCAGTACGGATCGTAGATCGATCTACGGTTCGTCAATCCCTTTCCATAGCTCCGTACTTAGAATCTTCAAACATCAGGTACTGGAACCCTCACAGTATCATTCTACGGATCAGCAGTACGGTCCATAGATCAATCTACGGACCGTCAATGGCCACCGTGGTTCAACACTTGGTCAGATTTCCCTGATTTGCCTTCCATGCCTTGCCTGTAGATCTACGGTCACCATTTATACAGAGTCAATGGACCTACGGTCTGTAGATGCCTTATTCTGCATTTCTTTCAGTTGTCTCTTTACTTCCGCGCCTAAACATCTTTCCTGCAAAACATGATAAAAACACATAAAAATCAATACAAAAAGGCTCTAGAAACACACAACTCTTAAGTGAAATGTATTAAAAATACCGTAAACTCACGGTATATCAACACCCTCAACTTAAATTCGTTGGTTGTCCTCAAGCGACGCACTAAGACTCTAAACGACATTTGTATAGAAGCAAGCAATTTAAGCACAAGCAATCACATGGCTCTTTATCCCAACTCTCTTTCTGGTGCAAAATTTGTTCTCTTAGACTCGACAAGCTAATTCATGTGGATCAAATTATGACAAAGATCGAACAACCAACACACAACATACACTGTCTCACTATCACTAAGGTACCAACTTTTTGACAATGTAACGAGTGCCCTTACTTCAAACGAACTCCCTTTTTCACACATTCATTATGAATTTTAGTACAAGGATTCATTCAACACTCACACTCAAAAGTAAATTCAAGTACAGTTAATGCTCAATACCATAGGCCTGCCCTTATATTCACTGCTTAGACTCTCCAAACTAGATTCTAGGATCATTATAGGACTTTCTTGGCTTGTAATGTAGGCTCAGGGTAAGGTGTGGTACATTTGGTACTTCTTAGTGACTTTCTGCCCTCCTCGACATTACACTAGGCTTTCAACCACTTTTTGCCCTATTTTTGGCATCCTACCATTTTACCTTCTTTCCCTTGATTTTGTTCAACCATAGATGTGACTTTAGACTTTGTAGCCCTTTATTTTTCACTTTCATCTTTTTCTTGTGTTTTATTCCTTTCTTTAGCTTTCAACAAGTCACATCATTTTCTCACTTTTTTTTATTCAACATCAAACTCTTTTCATACCCAATTTTCTTTCAGTTTCCTCATTTCTAGCCACCCTCAACTTATGGATTTTCCATTGATTGAAGTACACAATACCTGATGTCGGATCAGGGCCAAAATTGAGGTTACCCTTTATATTAGCTACCCTCAACTTAGGCTTTTGGCCTAAGTCGAGGTGCACATGTCCAAGGAGGGACTGGGGCCAACATAGTAAATTATGGGAAGATGAGTTAGGGGTTTAGAAAGAAATGGTCTCATTTAGGCTCAAAGCATTTCAATCAAAGGGCACATTTATTTCATTTTGTTGGATTCATCTTTTAGGCAATTTGTGGACTTATTAGAACAAGGGTTTATGATCACTTCCTAGTCTCGAGAGTGAATTGTCTTAGCATGACTAACCGGGCACGTTCTAGATTGGCACAAAATCGTTTGAACAATCAATTATTCTCGCACGCTCTTGGCACATAGTTTCATTATTAGATTATCAGATTACTCAGTTCAAGTACTAGCTTAAGTCATGCTATCAAGTTGGTTCATTATCATGTCATACTTAGAGCCAACACATTCAACTTATCTTAGCCTACAGATTCTAGCACACATCACAATAATTTGGACGAGTATCATTTTTCATAATCCCTCATGCTTCATTCTTTTTCATGCTTCTACACATACGATCATAGCACATGCCGGTTCAACAGAAATTAAACAGTCTCTCGAGGGAAAAGAACACAGGCAAGAAAACCTGAGAGGATTATGAGTTGGGTTACTGAGACTTCAACCTATCATTCACAATCCATTTACCCCACCCCAAACAAAAATAGATGCGATTGTCCCCAATGCATACAAAAGTAGTAAAAGATAATGAATTGGGTGAAGCAAACCTGTGGTGCGTAGAGCTGAAGACTCGTCAACAAGTAGGTGGGTCCGATTTCCCGGAGCCCGCTAAATCAACACTCGGGTCACCCTCAGTAGTTCCCGCATCAACAAGGACATCACCAACAGTAGTGCTATATGTCACTCTAATTGCACCCTTAGTGGTGCTCACATCAATCCCCACGAGCATAGAACTCGACGCCCCAACAATCATCTCACTGGCCATCTCCTGCCTCAGCTGCTCATCTATTATGGAGTCTTTTTGTGCCTTCTTCTCCGGCCTGCGCTGCCTTTTGCTAGACTTTTCCTCCTCCTTGAGCTCAGTTTTATGACTAGATCGATGCCTCTTACTGCGGGCACGTGAAGGCTCAGGCTGTTCCTCCGCCTAATGCAGAGGGTGTAGCCTGTGGCTCAACAACTGGTGTGGCCAAGATGGCGTCAACATCGGCCCGGAGATTAGCTAGCTCGGTCCGAAAGGAGGACATATCAGTAGTGGGAGTTGGCCTCTCTAGAACTCTCAACTCGAAGGCATCGAGCCGCTTATGAACTGCTTGGACCTTATGGTCCATTTGCACTTCTATCCGCTTTTCTACTCTCACTTGGGACTCAGCAATCAACTTCCGCATCTAGGGCTTAATATGGTGCAGCAAGGTGGCCATCTAAGCCTCTAACTTCTAGACTTGGACCAGTGGTATAGATAATCATTGAGTGTAGGCTTGAATTACGTAGAATTGTACATGAAATTGGTTGTCGTAGGTTGTTAGATATAAATTGGGATTTAAGTTGGGAATTTGGCAGGTTGGGCCATTTGGCGAGTTGAATTGAGCTCGTCGAGTAACTCGGTGGTTTACCAGTTGACCTTCCTTATTGCCTTTTTGACCTGAAATATTGGTGAATTAATCTATAACTTTCAGTGATGTGCTTTTGCTCGCCTAATAGACTTGGTGACTTGCTGAATGCCTTTCGTCTTGCCTTTTTAACTTCTTTTTTGGTTGTTTGTTTCTGTGACATTTGGCAAAGCACCCTTAAGTTGCCAAGTGAACTCGGCGACTCGCTGAATGGTCTTTGGTATCTCCCTTTTATGCTGATTTTTTGTTGTTTTCTTTTGTAACTTTTAGCGAGCCCTTTATTGCTCACCGAATGGATTCGGCGACTCGCTAAGTGGTTTGGCTAGTTTTCCTGTAAATTTTTAAAGATGATATTTTCCTATCCCTTTAGAACCGTATGTATTCGTTTGTGCTTTTCTACCGATATGGCTAGACCAAAGCTTCCGGTAAGAGGTCTAGTACCCCGGAAGAAGGCAAAAGGGGCTATCATTGCAGTGGAGGTCACACCTCCTTGAGCTACTCATCCTAAACCTCCTCAGGGGAATGTAAAGGCCAAGAGGAGGAAGCAGGTGGTGGCTAGTTCCAATTCGAGTTCGAGCTCATTGGACAACATGGACATCGAGTCCACCTATCTCACCTCCTCTGAATCAGAAGGCAAGGAAGTTGAAGGGTCTAGGACTTCAATACATGCACCGGAAACTAAGGGGGAGTTGCTCAAGCGAATGCGCAGGGAACTGCAATCTAAAGCAGTCCATGACCTTTTGCTACACTTCCAGCACTTTCGACATGTCCAGCACCTCCAACAGCACAGGTAAATCAAGTGCCTCCGGCCCCAGCATATTTGTTATGGTATATAAATCACCTGAAAGTAGCCAGGTTTCGGACTATTCTAGAGGAGAAGCATTTATCCACTGATTTTGTTATGAACCACTATCCCGGTATGTGGGAGACACTTCACTTCCACAAGTTCCAACAGTTCACCAAGCCCCGAAACCCATATCTTCCTTCCTGGATTTGGGAGTTTTAGGCAGGTTATGTGAGGTTGTTCTCGAAAAGAAAGAAGAAAACTGGGTTGAAGGCACTGGTAGACTATGTAGAGGTACGAGGAAAAAAAGTTAGGTGCAGTGAAACCGACATCAATGATTTATTGTACTGCACTACACACACCATCCACTATTTGGCCAACATGATCAAGACCAAGACTTTGGAAGATTTCGAGAGGTGGTTGGCCCCGTTACTGAGTGATGCTACACCTCCCTGGCTAGAGGTAGGAGTGCTGATTGAGAAGAAGGACTTAAATGTGGTTGCTTATTGTTGGTTTGGATTCATCTCCAGCACCGTGATACCTTCATAAAATAAATTGATAATCCAGCATCCAAAAGTTGCACTGTTGGGGTTTATTATTGATCGAGAGCTGCTGAATCTCAGGGTGATAATTTCTCAGGAGATGGTGATGAGGGAAAAACAAAACCAAACCTCATTGCCATTTCTAGTTCTTATTAATGATTTGTGTCGTCGAGCGGGTGTGCCCTTTGTGGCGAACACAGATACTAAGGTGACTCCGACATCGTCAACAGACATTCAGAGGATTAAGGTTGAGTACACAAAATATGAAGAAGAAAGGAGAAAGAAGACTCCGGTAGACACTTCTTCAGTGGTCGATGTATAGGCCATGGAGGCCGACGCTACTCAATCTACTTCGGCAGTTGAGCCAACAGGTATACCCAGCTCCTCCACCTCTACTGCACCTGCCCCCACTACTACTTCCCATCCCCATTGACACAGGCGATGATATATAAAATAGGAAATCTTGCCTCTTCGGCTGATGTGAGGGAATCAAAGGTTGAGGTCGATGTGCCTTCTATGATCGACCGGGTGATAGCAACAACATTGGCTCCCATTAGGAAGAGTTAAGAGCACAGTTGAAGATGAGCATAGCCCATGGAGCAGTATTGGATGCTCTCGCTATTCGGGTCGAGGTATGCGAGATGTCAGACCGTGGATCTATGGATGTGACAACCTTGAAGGCTGATATTACTGGTCTCTGACGTGATGTGGATGAGTTGAAGTCCACCGATATCACAATTTTGTGAGTCAATGTAGATGTTCCCGAGGACCCAACGTGGATATGCCAGCTATTTCTAAGATCCCTCCATCTACTATGACTAGAGATGTTGTTGCAATTGATGATGATGGAGAGTCTGACTCATATTTTTTAGCTGGCAGCATTAGTTTTGTGCATTAGATTCAGAAGCACTACTTGTATGAAGTTCATTGTAGATCTTCATAGATCATCATAGTCTTTAGTATACTTTGAGGCAAAAGGACCTTAATTCAACGAAACGTAGGTGGATTGAGTTACTGAAGGACTACGACCTCTTTATTATGTACCATCTAGGTAAGGCAAATATGGTGGTGGATGCCTTTAGTTGAAAGGTTGTGAGTATGGGGAGTCTAGCCTTCCTTCAAATTTTAGTGAGACCTTTGGCGCTGCACATCCACTCGTTAGCCAACATATTGGTTCGTCTAGATATCTCTAATCCCAATTGACTTTTATCTTAAATTAAGGCTCGCTCCATCTTATTGGAGCACATTTGTGGTTAGTAGTTCAAGAATGAGGGTTTGGTAGCTATTTGTTATCCAGTTTGGAACAGTAATGCTAGAGATACCACCTTAGACTCTAAGGGTGTTTAGAGATTTGGTAGTCGTATTTGTGTTTCTAGATTTAGGGATTTTATTCATATGGTGCTTTAAAAGGCTCAAAACTCAAGGTATTCTATTCACTTGAGACAACCAAGATGTATAGAGATTTTAGGCATGCAACATTACTGGTGGAGCAATATGTAGAGGGATATAGTAGACTATGTAGCTTGTTTGTTGTGTTGGCAGTAGGTAAAAGCCGACCACTTGAGGCCTTTTGGTGAGTTTCAAATATTACCCATTCTTGAGTGGATGTGGGAGTATATCACCATGGACTTTACTGTGGGGTTGTTGTAGACTTCTCAAGCTATCGATAACATATGGTAATAGTGGATCGATTGACCAGGTCAGCTAATTTCTTTCCCTTTCAATCTTCTTTCAGTCCCGAGATCTTGGCTCGTATCTATGTGCAAGAGGTAGTACCTCTTCATGGGATGCTAATGTCTATTATCTCTTATAGAGGCTATCAGTTCACTTCTAGCTTCTATAGGGCATTTTAGGATGAGTTGGGAACTCGGGTTGATCTTAACAAAACATCACCCACAAATTGATGGGTATTCAGAGCAGACTAATTATATTTTAGAGGACATCGAGCATGTGTTTTTGACTTTAGAGGTTAGTGAGATTGGTTTTTAGATTTTTGCATCTAACAACAACTACAATTCGAGTATTCGAATGGCCCAATTCGAGGCATTATATGATAGGCATTGTTGATCTCCAGTTGGTTAGACTGAGGCTTTGGAGCTCAAGTCTCATGGTATAGACTTACTTAAAGAGGCATAGTCTCGTGTTAATGTGATTTAAGACAGGCTTTGGGAAGCTCCAAGTAGTCAAACTATATTTGCTTACCATAGGAACCATCCTTTGAATTTTGGTGTTGGTGATCTTGTTTTCCTCCTAGTGTCACCCTTGAAGGGGGTGATGAGATTCAGGACAGGAGATGTTTCTTATGTGTTGCCCTTACTACTTTCCTTTTCAGTTATTCATCCAGTTTCCAATGTGTTGATGCTTTGCTGGTATATTCTTCATAAGTCCCATGTGATTCGATATGACTCAATCCAATGTGATGATCATTTGACCTTCATGGAGGAGCTACTTTCTATCTCGGCTTGTGATGTCAGGAGGTTGCATTTGAGATGTAATCATGTGCTTAAGATTCAGTAGAGACAATGTTCACTAAAGGAGGCTACTTAGTAGATCAAGCATGACTTGTGAACCCAGTATTTGTACATATTCAAAACTTCATGTACTTGTTGACTCTTTACTATCGAGGATAGAAGTCCTATTATAAGTGGATGTTGTAAAGACCCTCTAGGTCATTTTCTATAAAAAAAAATTATATTTTTGGCATTTAAAGCTTTCTTATAGAGGTCCCAAGTGATTTATAACTAGTTGAGACTGACAGTTTGGCCACTAGGTCGTTCGTTTGAGTTTTATGTAAGTTTTATTATTTTGGAGCTCTTAAAGTTTTATCGGTTGTCTTCAGACAAAACATTAATAAATGATCTTGAAATAAAGTTCTAATGGTTTTGTTAGCTTCAGAACGTTGTGTTTGGTCTAGAAGTACCTTTGGTTTGGGTCCTTAGGCTTTCAGATTCATTTTAAGCCATCTTCTCGCTTATTATTAAAATGGAGCCTTGGGTGTGGGACCTGCTTTTGTCGAGACGACCTCCGTTGAAAGTTTTTTCAATTACGTTCAGTCTAGAATTTTGTTTCTAATTGGGTAGCATTTTCAGTTTGCGTTGGTGAGATGTTTGTAGAGGTCCAATTGAAACTTATGATTTGAATCACAAGAGTTGGTGCAACACCTGCCGGTGCAGCATCTCTTGCGGGACCAAGGCTTGATCCTATGAATAAGTGGCTGCACATGCGAAGGTGGACAAGTCACCAACCCTCGACCTTGTGAAGCTGTGGTCGCAACTACAACATTTCGCCTATGGATCCAAAGTCTGCTCCTGTAGAGTCAGTCAGCACATTCACCCTCGTATTGGTGACCAATTTTCTACTTGAGTGATGAACCTGCCATGAAGAGGTTGCCAGAGCAATAATAACAACGATTGAGTCGCTAGTGTGTTCTTCTTTATTTCATTTTTTATTATGGAAGCTGGAGAGAGATTTCCCTGGTGATTTCTTGTGGAATTCCTTACATTGAGTTGGGAGTAGCTTGGGGACGTCGTAAAGTTTATTTTTCACTCTCCTAAATCCACTAGTCCTCGTTTAAAGTGTTGAATTGAGCTGAAAAATGAGTCTTGTGGAGATATTTCTTTTTAGGATATTTCAGGCAATTTATGGGTCAAATTGTGCCCATTTTTGGGAAACAAGTTCCTTGAGATGGTTTGGACCAATAGTCGAAGTCAATGTTAGGATTCCTTGTGAGGGTCACATTATGTAATATTTGGCTCGATTTTGTTTATTGCAATTCTGGTGTCAAAATGATCGTATTGATGCTTGGATCACTATTTTGATAGCGTGGCATCATTCAGAGGTTGCTTAGCAGGGAAAGTCCCCATTTTAGTGAATTGGAGCGTGCATGTTCGGCTTCAAGGTATACTATGATTTACTATTCTAAGATCTTGATTTGTTGATAGTTCTACCACGATTATTTCCAAAGTGTTGGATGGTATTTAGCATGATTCCTCGTTATTTTCTTTATTGAATTGTTTTAGCCTTATTTTGGGTATTTTAGGTGGGATCTTGATTGATCATGAGTAGTTTGATGTTATATTTTTTCATGTCAGTTATGTATAGGCTCGAATGACCTTAGTATTGATATTGTGGAGCCTTAGCCTAGGTTTGACTAGAGTTGCCTTAGTGGGCTTTCAAGGTCTGTAGTGCTTGTTTCAGGAATGGAACTAGGTTAGATTCCATCCTTCGGTCTAGGTTATGACCTTCACTAGCCCTATTATCCTTTGGCATTGGTGATAGTGATGGTATGACTACTTAGACTCGTTAAGGACCTTATTCCCTTCTGTAGTATAATTGACCTGATGTGATATTCAGGAAGGAGCTAGTTAGTTTTATTAGTATGTAAGATTTTGGGATATGCAAGGGTTCTGAACAATTTATCTGATGTAAGATTTTGGGGGCTGCTAGGCTTTTATGTAGTCATTCCAATATAAGATTTTGGGATTGACTTTGTTTCTAAGGCATTCTGATGTGAGATTTCGGGCAGAATCAACTATTATGATGTATGATTTTTGTCACGTCCCAAAATGCACCCTAGACATGACATGGCGTATAATACACCAAGAGGCTCTACACAAGCTACTTAGCATACATCATATAATATAATAGAACAAAGAGTTTTAAAAGTAGCATTTCATATAAAAGACATTGACAAACGAGTAGCAGAATTGTAAACATAAGGCTCAAAGCCATCTATTACATCAAAGGAGTGATTGGGATATAACTCATATTTCACAAAAAACATCCAAAAATAAAAATACATAGAAGCAATAAAAGAGTCTCGGTACATGGAACATGAGTACTCACCAATCTTCAATGTCTATAAGGGATCACTAGCCACGACTATGGGAGGTAGGAGCGTCGGACCCTACATTAGTGAAACAATGTAGGCATAAGTATGCGCTAGTACATAAAATATACCAAGTATGATAACAATGCATACGAGTTATGAAATCATGCTAAATCGACTTTATATGACATGCAATGACCAAGTTAAATCATAAAATAGCATGTTAGAAAACATAAGTCATAACCATGTACAATGCAAGCTAAAAATCTTTAAAACCCATTGGAGATACTTTTATAAACTAACCTTAGTTAATTATTATGGGCGATTTACCTTTAACCGACATATACCATGTGAGCTAAACATGGAATCCGGTGTCTATCCTATAAGAACCATAAACTTCTAGCTTAGGTGGATCCACTAGCTAATGTCTATCTAAGACAAACCAATGGTTGCACATACTTATGGGACATGGATAATTTCATCTTGTCCACTCGGTGCTAAGCATACATCCCACCGAATAGTCATAAATATTAACTTGTCATATTATCCATGGAAGGGCACAATCATGTAGTCAATCCAAGCTACAGTTCATTAGAATAGCTCCTTAATCTTGATTCAACTTAAGTGGAAAGCATTTCAACCTTAGGATTCTTTTATGTGAGAAAACCCTTTCACATTCATGTTTTGAGTAGTATATGAGAAATCCTATCATAACAACCACAACAACATCGATGCTTTCCTCTCAAAGCAACCTTAGATCATTTTCATTAATTTCATAAAGAAACATGCATATCTTCATAAATTCATCTTTCATAATTCAAAACCTTCATTACATAATCAAAATCTAGAAATCATGGATCATGCATGGATTCACATCATACGTGAATTTTCTTCTTTGGAGGTACGACAGATCTGAAGGCACCAAATCACTTGCCAAATAATTGGCAAAATCTGCGAACCAAGGGATAAGATCAAAAGAAGCAACCAATACTTATTCATCGGGGAATGTATCATTTATCTCAACTCCATCAGCTAACTTCATTATTGCCTCTTCTTCTAATCTAGACAAGTGATCAGCCACTTGGTTTTCTGTTCCCCTTCTATCTTTCTGTTCAAAATCGAACTCTTGCAATAACAATACCCATCTAATCAGTCTTGGTTTTGCATCCTTTTTTTCCATAAGATACATCAATGACGAATGATCAGTATGTACAATGACTTTAGTGCCAAGCAAATAGAATCTACACTTTTCAAATGTGAAAAGCACAACAAGTAAATCTTGTTCAGTAACCGTATAGTTCTTTTGAGCAGCAATGAAAGCTTTGCTCGCATAGTATATAGGATGAAGAATCGTCTCTCGCCTTTGCCCCAATATTACGCCAGGTGCTACCCCACTAGCATCACACATAGCTTCAAACAGTTGTCCCTAATCCTGTGAAATAATGATTGGTTGTAACACCCAAGATTTAGTGAAGGGAAAATATTCACTTCCTTATCCAACTAGGCGAATAAGGGTTAGATCACCAAGTGACTTGGCTATCCGCCAAATGGAACCTCCTCGCTTTTTGGCTTGATCCCTAATGTCCTGCGTTATGTAACTTTAAGAAAGACAAGTCGGGCTCGCCATTCCAGTCAGCGTTTCACCAAAGTCCCTCCCCCATCACCTAATTGGTGTGGCTCTTAGGTCGGCTTACTATAAAATTAGGCTAGCTAAGGGCTCATTTGGCGTGTCGCCAAGTGCCCTTCGGCGAGCCCTAGCGAGTAGTGCTTTCAGTCATAAGTCAAGGTCCTTTGTGTCTTTTTAGATTTATTTTAATTCGATACTACATCGTTTTACCCTTCATCTAAAGACCTATATGAGTATTCTACTCTCAAATTTTCCCAATTTAAGACCCATTCTCTCAAGAATCTAAAAAAAGACCAAATCCCCTCTCCAAAATATTTAGCTCTCTAGAAACTTGAAGAAGAAGAAAGGATTCAAGCTATGGTCAAGGTCAATTCTCAATTCCTTTATTGAGGACTAGCTTTAGGATTCAATGTATGATAGTTTTCATCCATGGAGTTCCCAAACTTCCTCTATTTCAAAAAGGTAGAATTCTCCAATTGCGTTAGGGTTTTCTTCAATTATCATGGGTTCTCTTAAATGTTGATTTTAATGATTGAATTATGATCTCTTATGCATGAATTGATGAAGTACTATGATTTTATGACGATTTACCCCATGAACCCATGTAATCCCCATGTTTTCAAATAATGAATCATATGATGTGGGATATTGATCTTCAAGGAAGAGTTTTATGAAATTAAACATGTATTGCTAGCTTTACATGAATTTTATGATGAAATCCATATCTAACCCATGTTTTCTAAGTCTTGATGATTGAAAGTGAGTTTTGAACCTCAAGGGTATGGACTTATGCATTTTCTTATGAAATCTATGCAAATGTTTTAAAGGTTCTTTGAGAGTTAAGTACCAATGATGATGATCATGATATGTTATTGAAAGGATTTTCTCATCTACACATAAGAGAAAGATGTGAAAGGTTTTCTCACATAGAAAGGATTCTTAGGTTGAAAGGCCTTGTCACCTAATGAATCAAAGAGTAAGATATATCCTAATGAAACTAGCTTGGATTGGTTGTCCAAGGACACCTTTCCATGGATAATAAGGTCAAGTAAGAAATGACTATTCTGTGGCATTTATACTTAGCACCAAGAGGATATTGATATTGACATGGAAGCTCTCTCGTTATTAGAGGTCAGGTTTCTAGAAGCAATCTCATGATATGGAAGCTCTCCCGTTAGTGGAGGTCGGGTTTCTAGTAGCCTTATCCCTTCAATATGTGCCCCCATAGGTTGATTAGCTAGTGGATCCACTTAAGCTAGAAGTTCATGGCCCTTACCTTGCCAAGTAGGACAACCCTTTTCGGTGTGGGAGACACCGGGGGATCATGTTATAGCTCAAATGGTCTCTATGTCGGTTAAGGCTAATCCCCCACAATAATTATGAACTAAAGTTACTTCAAGAAGTATCGCATATGATTTCAAAGGTTTTAAAGATGATGTTAGCTTGCATTGACCATGGTTACATGACTTATGTTTCCTAACTCTTTTGTATCATGTTTTAGCTTGGTCAATAGTATGTCATGAAATGAAATTATCCATTTTTAGCATGATTTAACTTTTTTATCCATGGCTATCATACTTGGTATATTATTTTTTACTAACACATACTCTTGCCTATATTTCCCCAAATGTAGGGTCCAACAATCAGAGTCATCAGTTTTGTGGCTAGTGGTTGAGTTCGAGATTTCCGAGCTTTGGTGAGTCATCATGCTTCGAGGATGGAGTTTATTATTTTTAGCTTCTTTCATGTATTTCTCTTTTGGACATGATGTATGGGTTAGGCCCAATTTCATTGTATTGTATTAGATAGCTATGATGAGACAAGTGTTTTAGACTTTCGCTTTTTGTTTTATTAAACTATTGGACTTGGACATTTTTTTACTCTTATTGTTCTATTTCTTATGTTCTAGGACCTAAGTGGTTTGTACGGAGTCCTTCGGGATTCTATACGCCATGTTACATCTAGGGGGTACCCCTGGGTCATGACAAACTTGGTAATCAGAGCACAAGGTTTAGAATGGTCCTAGGATGTCTCATAAGCCACGTCTAGTAGAGTATTGTTCATGAGTGTGAAGCGCGCCACAATTATGAATGAGAGGCAACAAGATGATTAGGAAACTCTAGTTCTTTCATAACCCAAAGTCATGCGATAGAGTTTAACTCGATAAGATATCTCTCCTAAGCCTTATCTGATTCTCTACAAGATATGGCTACTTGAAGAGCTTATTCTAGAAACAATGTGAGGGATAATGCGGAACAAGAAGCTCCTCCGTACGCTCCTCAAGTTCTAGTCGATCCTTTAGTTGAGAAAGTGACAAATGCAAAGTTTAGGGCTATTTTTCAAGTGTTGGCTCAAGCCGTGACCACCCAAGCCAATAGGGAGGTTGCGGTTCTCGTGAACTCAAATGTGGGAACATCGGCTTCTAGAGTGAGGGACTCAACTAGGATGAATCCTCTAGATTTTCATGGGTCTAAAGTTGAGAAAGATCCTCAAGAGTTTATTAATGAGGTCTATAAGGTTTTGATGATCATGGGAGTTACGCCAGTGGAAAAGGCGGAGTTAGCCGCTTATCAACTAAAATGTGTGGCTCAAATTTGGTATAACCAATGGAACGAAGCGAGATTAGAAGATGCGGGTCTTTCTAATTGGGAGAAGTTTAAGTCCACTTTTCTTGATAGGTTCTTACCCTTTGAGATGAGGTAAGCCAAGGTGCTTGAGGTCATTAACCTTCGACAAGGGAGTATGAGTGTGAGGGAATATTCTCTAAAATTCACACAATTGTCTAA
The DNA here is from genome assembly GCA_029582605.1 of Solanum gracilifrons. Classification (NCBI taxonomy): domain Eukaryota; kingdom Viridiplantae; phylum Streptophyta; class Magnoliopsida; order Solanales; family Solanaceae; genus Solanum; species Solanum gracilifrons. The sequence continues at coordinate 9,178 of JAJOOH010001114.1, read as the reverse complement.
GTATTCTCCAATGATGGTTGCCGATTTAAGGGCTAGGATGAGTAAATTTGTATCGGATGTGTTCAAAATGGTGGTTAAAGAGTGTCGAACTACGATGCTCATTAATGACATGGATATCTCTCGTCTCACGGTTCATGCACGACAAATTGAGGAGAAACTTAAGGAAAATTCTAGAGAGGTAAAAAGGGCTAAGATCGGTGATGGTTATTTCTCTCATGCAAGGTCCGATAGACATGTTCATCCTAGATTACGGCAAATGTTTTTTCGGTCAAGGTTTCTCCACTGCTCCTCCTAAGTTCAACAGAGATAGGGTTTCTAACCCTAAGCCTCAAGGAGGTAATGGTAGTGGATCTTCATTTCCCATGTCTAGTTCTACTAAGTGTGGAAGGAAGCATGCGGGTAAGTGTAGCCGGCACAGATAGGTGCTTTAGTTGTGGTAAGAGTGGTCACAAAATGAGGGATCGCTTGATGCTTATGGCTAAAGGAAGAGAAGGCATGTAAGCTACTCTTAGTGGTTTGGGTTCCAATGCTCCTAAGCAAAAGCGTTTCTATGCACTTCAGACTCGTAGTGAACAAGAGGGTTCTCCCGATATGGTTACCGATATGTTGAAAATTTTCCAACTTGATGTTTATGCATTACTTGATCCCGGTGTTACCTTGTCTTTTGTGACACCATATGTGGATATGGGGTTTGAAGTGCTCCCTGATGTGTTGTTAAAACTATTTTCAGTCTATACTCCGGTTGGTGATTATATTGTTGCTAAGAGGTTCTATAGAAAGTGTCTTGTTTCTTTGTCCCATAAGTTACTCTTGTTGACTTGGTAGAGGTTGATATGCTAGATTTTGATGTTATCTTGGGTATGGATTGGCTGCACTCACGTTATGCTTCAATTGATTATAGAACTCGTGTAGTCAAGTTTCAGTTTTTGAAGGAGCATGTCCTAGAGTGGAAAGGGGGAAATTCTATGTCTAACGGTCAGTTTGTCTCTTATCTTAAATCTAGAAAGATGATCTCTAAAGGTTTTTTTTACCATCTAGTTAGGGTGAGGGATGTAAATTTCGAAACCCCTACTCTCAAGTTGGTCCCCGTTGTTAATAAGTTTCCGGAAGTGTTCCCAGATGATCTACCTGGTATTCCTTCCGAGCGGGAAATAGACTTTATTATTGACCTTCTCCTAGATAAGCAACCTATTTCTATTCCTCCATACCGTATGGATTCGGCAGAGTTAAATGAGTTGAAAGAACAATCGAAAGATTTGTTGGATAAGGTTTTCATCCGATCGGGTATCCCTCAATGGGGTGCTCTAGTTTTGTTCATTAGAAATAAATATGGTTCTCTCCATATGTGTATTGACTATCGTCAGTTGGACAGAGTGACCATTAAGAATAAGTATCCTCTCCCTAGGGTAGATGATTTATTTGACCAACTTCATGTCTCTAATTTTGCCAAATAAGGTGGCTTGAGTTATTGAAGGATTATGACATGAGTGTTTTCTATCATACCAGTAAAGCCAATGTGGTAGCGGATGCTCTTAGTCGGTTACCTATGGGTAGTGTTGCTCTTATTGAAGAAGAAAAGAAAGAGTTGGTTTGAGATGTTCATAGATTGGCTTGATTAGGTGTTCAATTAGTGGACTCCACCAAGGATGGTTTTATGGTTCACAATTGTTCTGAATCGTCTTTTGTGGTGGATGTGAAATCCAAGCAAGGTCTTGATCCAATTTAGGTAGAATTGAAAGACACGGTGCTTAAGAAATTTGGTGAGGCGTTCTCCCAAGGGGGATATGGTGTACTTAGATACCAAGGTCGTTTATGTGTTTCGAATATTGATGACTTGAGGGGAAAGATCTTTTCAGAAGCCCATAGTTCGCGGTATTCCATTCACCCGGGAGCCACGAAGATGTATCATGATTTACGGGAGGTTTATTAGTGGAATGGGATGAAGAAGGATATTGCGGGATTTGTGGCTAAGTATCCAAATTGCCAAAAATTAAAGGTCGAGCATTAGAAACCACGAGGTTTGTCCCAATATATTAGCATTCCTACTTGGAAGTGGGAAGATAAGAATATGGACTTTAATATTGGTTTGCCTCGCACTCGACAGCAATATGACTCTATTTGGGTTATAGTAGATCGGATGATGAAATTGGCACATTTCCATCCCGTCAAGGTTTCTTATTCGGCGGAGGACTATGCCAAGATGTACTTGAGAGAAATGGTTAAGTTGCATGGAGTTCCTTTGTCCATCATTTTTTATTATGGTACCCAATTCACTTCTCAGTTTTGGAAGCCATTCCAAAAGGGTCTTGGTACTCTAGTTAAGCTTAGTACGGCCTTTCATCCCCAAACTGAAGGGCAAGAGGAGCGTACTATCCAAACTTTGGAAGATATGTTAAGGGCTTGTGTGATTGATTTTAAGGGTAATTGGAATGACCATTTTCCATTGATTGAGTTTTCCTATAATAATAATAGCTATCACTCGAGTATTGATATGGCTCTATTTGAGGCACTATATGGTAGGAGGTATAGATCTCTCATAGGATGGTTTGAGGTGGGTGAAGTTTCCCTAATAGGTCCCGAATTGGTACAGGCCATAGAGAAAGTTTGACTTATTAGAGAAAGCTTGCAAGCGGCTCAAAGTTAGCAAAAGTCTTATGCCGATGTGAGAAGAAAGGATCTAGAGTTTGATGTTCACAATTGGGTTTACTTGAAAATCTCAACCATAAAGAGTGTAATGAGGTTTGGTAAGAAAGGAAAGCTTAGTCCCCGATATGTAGGCTCATATCAGATTTTGAGGCGTGTTGGTAAGGTTCCTTATGAGTTAGATTTGCCAAATGAGTTGGCCACGGTGCGTCATGACCCGATTCTAGACCCCGTATGCGACACGGCATACTTGACCCCGAAGGGGTCTCATACAAGCCTCTTAGCATTAATAACATTCTATATATAGAAATAGTGCAGAATTAAAACTTATTTAAATACAAACATTCAAAAACATCATTTAAAAACGCAGCGGAAGTCTAAGTCTCACATGGCCATCTAAACAACATCTTGAAAACTAAAATAGGGACACGACCCTTTACAATAAAAAAGACTAACATTGTCTATTACATGAAATAAAAGAAACGTCTAAAGTACTAGTCCTCGAACTATGAGGACGTACCACTTGGCCTTGGAAGGATCTTGATCCAAGCACTTGATTAGTGAGAAGCAATCACTTGCCAGAACCTACACTTGTAGTAAAATATGGAGAAAATATGGGTTAGCACAATTAAGTACTAAGTATGATAGTCATGCAAAAACATGCTTAAAACGGATATTTAGTTTAAAAGTCATGATATATGCCATTTTGATAAAACCATCATGAACAAAAGCATAAGAGGCATAATATGACACAATCAGCATACAAGTCACTTATACACATTAAAACCATAACCAACATATAACTCATTACCTTCACATAAGCATTCACCTCAAGTAACCCCCAACCAACATTTTGTGCAATGAGTGGTTAGCATTCCATACCACTATCCACACCAAGTACCACTTTATGGTCACCAAAAGTGAACTTACCATTCAACCTTACCATCTTTACACCATTCACATACATAAGAGACATAGACACTTCATAAGTCATATAAACACATACCATCACCTAAGACAACTCTAAGTCATACTTGTGCAATGTACAAGTAGCATCCCATAATACTCTCACACTAAGTACTCCTTTGAAGTCACCATAGGCAAGGTACATTCACATACCATAAGTCATAACGAGGAAGTAACTCATAATACAATCCAAGTATAGCATGCATCATTTCATTAACAATATGAGTCAACATTCTTCATTTGCTTCATTACATTAAGAGCACCTTCATTCTTTAGACATTAGATCAACATTCTTCATAAACATATCATCATAAGAGCCCATTCATTACACTTAACATTATAAAGGAACACACCATGACCCCTCTCAAAGCCTACTTGTACAATGCATGGATCGCATCCCATACCACCACCCACACTAACCAGTGCATCCTTAAGAAGCCATAGTTCATTAACATTCTTTGTGGGGTTAAGCCTTAACCAACATAGACCATGTGAGTAATGGATCCACTAGCTAGACCTATGTGGACACATAGTTTAAGGGATAGGGATATTTCTACTAGATACCCCGTCTCAACTCACGGATGAGCATCCATCTCAAGAGATTGCTACTAGGTACCCACCTCAACTCCCAGATGAGCACCAATCTCAAGCCATATCCACTCGGTGCTTAGCATTATTCCCCACGGAATACATTACATTCATTACATTAGTTCATTATCGGATAAGATATTGTTACTAGATACTCCGCCTCAACTCTCGGATGAGCATCCATCCCAAACCCAACATTCATTCATTCATTGGAAAGCTCATAGATTCAAAGATGAGAATAGCCTTTCACCTAAGAATCCCCTTACTGTGAGAAATTCCTTTAAGAACAACTTATTATCATTCATTAGAGTACAATTGACAATAGCCTTTCAATAAGTACTTAATCATTAACATAATCATAGAACTTCATTCATTATTCATTCATGAGTGTGTGTATATGAGAATAGCCTTTAACATAATCATCACCATGCATACTAAACATGATCATAATACATTAATTTAGATATCACACACACATACTTCATATCATAAATCATACATAGTAATTAAATACCTCCACCTTTTAAGTGGATTAATAGCTCACGCACAATTCTACTTCAACATGTAATTTAGTCATAACTTTCCCTTTCAAGGCCATGATCACAAGTCATCAACTCGTCAACAATTCACCCTAATTAAGGCATAGACAATGATACAATTCAATAACCCAAAGAAATTTAGACATATTCCATTCATAAGCTTTCATAATCATCAAATCCACTTCATAAAGGCACAATTTAGGAATTGAGAGAATTCATGGGTTCGTAGAGTATTTTCATCATATATCATCAATTAAACACTAATACAATCATAATTTGTGAAGAGAAACCATTAGAAAATGTTTGATAAAAGAACCCATGAGATTGAGTAAAACCCTAGGTTTTTTATACTTGAAATAACCTTTGGAATTGGCTGCTTGAATGAAAAGTTAAACAAGGATGAAGACTACCATACCTTGCTATAGATTCCCCAGGAAAATTGAGGAAGAAACACCTTGAATCCACAAACCCTAGCTTCAATGGCTCCCTTCTTCTTCTTCTTCTTCTTTGGGAACTTCTAGAGAGAGAAATTATTTTCCATTATCTTGAGAGAAATTGAGGAATACATCTTCTGGATTCAAGGTGTTTCTTTTGCTAAATGTCTTAATCTTTTGGTACATATATAAATTATTTTCCATTAATTGTTCTAATAGTTTTATATTTTCCATAACTTCTGTCCAATATTGTAAATATTCGTAGTTCATTTTAATCTGAATTTATTTCTAAATCATACCATTCTATTCTTTTGAGGTCTAAATCTTGTAGGTCTATTTCATACCATTGTTGATTTAATATATCTTCTGGTTCGTTGTCATTAAATATTTTTTCCCATATGATTCTTTTTAATTCAATTATCTCTATACCTTTAAGTATATATAGAATTAAAGTTTCATAGTTTTTTATTATTTCATCATGCATGTATGTAGTCATGTTCTTTATCATGCAGGTTTTATTTTCAATTATTCCTTCATATCATATTCATAATTGATTAAATTCATATTAGATTATTATGAACTAGATTATCTTTATCATGTTCTCCTGTCACTACTAGCATCGTACTTTAGCGGATACTTCCTTCTTATCAGTGCCTCAACTTTGTTTACTCCCCTAAACGGCATTCCTCGCCTACCGGTTTCAACATTAGGATGTCATAGTATAGAAGTTTTCTCCATGTTTCCAGTGTGCTAATAAACTAGAAATCATGATCCAAATAATTCTAATACATAATAACTAACATAAATTTATTCAATCATATATATGAAATTAGTTTTGCATATTTTTTGAACAATATACCTTTGCCTCTTGCTTATCCATGATATTTGAGGGTTGCTCCATTATCTATTAAGTATTTAAGTATTTGAGAGAGTATTTTTATGAAAGTGCGTTTATTCAAATATGTCTTTACAATGTTTACATCTATGCCTATATAAAGGAAAATAAATGACTCCTACTTGCCTTCTACTATTCACAAATGACTTCTACTATTTACTATTACTATTCACACTTTGGCTTTTCAGAAAAGGGAAAGCCTTCTCTTTACTTTATGTCACTATCTTTTTTACATCTTTTCTTCTTTATCCTCGTGCTCTCTTATCTTCTTATCTCTTTGTCTATATTGTTGCCACTTGTTCATCCTTATCTTCTTGTCTTTGTCTCTTATCTCTTTGTCTATCTTGTTGCACCTACTTCATGACTTTTTACACTACTTACTTTTATAATGTACACCTACTACTTTACACTTGTCCACTAACTTTAATAATGTATTACAAAATAATACATATTTTATTTGTCTTTCTGGCCATGTATTATCTTCTTTTTATCTCTTTGTCTTTTTCTTCTTCTCTTTATTCAATTATTCTAGCTGGACATCTGATATCACATTATCTTCTCTGTTGTATTTTGAACATATATGATCTGGATATTTGTGTCCAATTAGCTTACAATAACTGGTTAATAGTTCATTTGAGATGAATCCCTTCTTTAATGCTCTGGTTATAGGTTGTTCTTCTGGTTTGAGTAGAGATAATATCCATTTTTGTACTTCGTCCATACCTGCTTGCCTTAGCTCCCTTGAGTTTGAATATATCATAAGTTGGTCTCATGAATAATAACTCTATATTGCATTCCCATTTAGATAATTATTTGCCAGTTCTTGGATAATTTTTGGCATACCAATTATTCTCTTATTAGCATAGAAACTTGGTATCTCAATTTCTTGTATCTCTGGTTGTTGTCCGATATCTTCTGGAATTATCATATCTCTGGTTAATCCTATTTTTACAGCTTGTATTATTGGTTTTATTTCATCATATAGTATCTCTGCCTGGGCCACATAAAACTTTACATAAAATAGATTGCCTTTTGTTACTCTTTTATAGGTTATGAATGCTTTGTGTATCTTTGGTAGACCGCTTATTTCTTCTCCATCGTATGTATAAACTGTACTTAATAATCCATAGTTGTAACAGGTTTTGACTAAATTTGCTTTAGTTTTTGATTGAGCTATCAATTTATTGTACCCTTGTAATTTTTGGGTTAAATAATCTTGGGTTGGTTGTTTAGTGGTGGTAGATCTGGGATTAAGATTCAAATATGTTTGGATTTTGTGTATATTTCTGATATAGGTTTGTGTGATATGGTTAAAAAAATTTTTGTCTTTGTTTAGGCTCTCTGCATACGTTGAGGTTTGTGGTGATATAATCAATGGGTCTTTTGGTATTTTTAGTGTAAATGGTTTTTCAAACATTTCGTTTCGATTAGTGTAATTACCCGGAAATTCATTTTTAGAAATTTTTATAAGATCACCGTTTCACCCCTTTCGATAGTTTTCCCGAGTCATTTATGATCAGTCGGTGAAATGGGGTTGAGAATTTTAAACTATTCGGTAACTTCGATTATTTAATTGATGGTTATATATTTTTAATTTATGTAATTGATGATTAATGGGCCAAGTCCAAATATTAAGTTAATACCCTATATCTTTTTAGACCGTTCTTTTATTAAAAAAAAAAAACAAAACAAGAAATCTCCCAGAACCACATCATAGCCTCGGCATAATCAGATCGGCGGCCAAAGGTACAACATGTAAGCATTAATCGAATCTTAAATTAATGCACTTGTGTATATGCATGAATGTCATATTATTATATTTTATTATTGTTATGGTTGGTTGTAAAAGAAAAAGGTATCTCTCATATAGGTGATAACGCTTCTTACTTGGGGGAAATGTTTACGGCTATTATAGGTGCAATTGGGCAGTGATGAACAATCATTAGATAATGATTGGTAAAGTATATGAGAATTTAATTGATGTATAGGTTAGATCAGGTGTATAATTGTTCGGTCTTTTCTATAATTGGAATTTAATAATTTCATTTAACTTAGTTCTGTGTTAAAAATTAGCGGATAGTATTATAAATTTGATTCAAGTTTAATAGATTGGTAAATGTAATTAAATATTGAGTGTATTATATTACATGAAAATTTTTAGGATTGTATTGTTTGGAGAAATTAAGACTTAATCTTAGGCTTGAAATTTGGAGAAAGTTGAAAGAAGTTGACATGTTATTGGCATCAAGATTAGGAAATTTGATTATAGATTTGAGTAAATTTTTGGGTCTAGTCTAGACAGAAAGTAATGTGGGTGTTTTTAGTTTCAAAATCTTATTGTGATTATCAATGTGAATAGATTGCTTTGAGTTGGAAGTTCAATGAAAGGGGAAGGCTCAAGTCTCGGAGTAAATTCTTATTTGATTCAGGCAAGTGGATTTCTAAACCCTTGTTAAGTGTATGGAATTCGTGTATTTCCTTGTAATATGTGTTTGGGGATAATGAGACTTGGTGATGGGTTGACTTGTCCACATTGATTAATTCTAATGATGAAAAAGGGGTAATAAAAGGCAATGTGATTAATTGTGTATGTGTGATTGTGTTCTTTATTGAACCCGTATACTTGTGATATCTGAGGTGATTTCATATCATATTGATATTTGATTGAGATCATCATCCCCTTTATTTGAAATTATATTGTGAACATGCATTGACATGAGATTGAGTATAAGTTGGGCACGTGGAGATCGTCCGTGCTGGGGATGGTGAGATGTTAAGATTATAATTTGGGCACGTGGAGATCGTCCGTGCGGAATTTGTTTGATTTATGATAGTGCGTTGAGATCGTCCGCACAGACACGTGGAGATCGTCCGTGTCGGTATATGGACCTCGCGAGTCCCCCATGGGTCATGAACTCTCGATGTATTTTCGAGGAGTATCATGTATATACGGTTGAGAGAGTACTTGGTATTCTGAGGCATATCATTTCATGGTGTCATATTGCATTGCATCTCATGACATTCTTCATTCTTGATGACTATGTGCTTTATTGGTGGTTGGAAAGTACTTGATGTTTGATTACCTCTATTTGATGAACTTGATCTTGTGTGTT